>CM040925.1:39053647-39068647 GCA_023029165.1 Gobiocypris rarus | reverse complement strand
TGTTTGTACTGTCTTCTATCGGTCTGGCAAATTTCACAACTTTTTACCTAAAAATAAATAAACAAATTAATAATTCAAAATATTAATAAAAACTATAACTTTGGACATTTGTTCTTAAGAGAGTTGGACTAGGAGCGATTGAGTTAGAGACTCTAAAACTGCTCTGGTTAATGTTTGGACTGTCTTCTATCTGTGTGCCAAATTTCATAAATTTTGTAAATAAATAATACATTTCACAACTTTTTACCAACAAATTATAATTCAAAATACTGGTTAAAAACCATTACTTTGCACAGTTGGTGGCGCTACAGAGATTGAGTTAGAGACTGAAAAATTGCTGTGAATAATGTTTGTACTGTCTTCTATCGGTCCGCCAAATTTCATAACTTTTTACCAACAAATAATAATAATAATTCAAAATATTGATAAAAACTATAACTTTGGGCAGTTGGTGGCGCTAGAGAGAGATTGAGTTAGAGACTGAAAATTGCTGTGATTAATGTTTGTACTGTCTTCTATCGGTCTGCCAAATTTCATAACTTTTTACCAAAAAAAAAAAAAATAATTCAAAATATTGATAAAAACTATAACTTTGGTAAGTTGGTGGCGCTAGAGAGATTGAGTTAGAGACTGAAAATTGCTGTGATTAATGTTTGTACTGTCTTCTATCGGTCCGCCAAATTTCATAACTTTTTACCAACAAATAATAATAATAATTCAAAATATTGATAAAAACTATAACTTTGGTCAGTTGGTGGCGCTAGAGAGATTGAGTTAGAGACTCCAGAATTGCTGTGGCTAAAGTTCGGACTGTCCTCTATCGGTCTGCCAAATTTCACAACTTTTTACCTAAAAATAAATAAACATTAATAATTCAAAATATTAATAAAAACTATAACTTTGGACATTTGGTCTTAGAGCGTTGGACTAGGAGCGATTGAGTTAGAGACTCTAAAACTGCTCTGGTGAATGTTTGGACTGTCTTCTATCTGTGTGCCAAATTTCACAAATTGTAAATAAATAAAAACTAAATCGTTAATAAAGACTATAACAGGGTCTCAAGTTATGACTAGTTTGACAACTTGCCGCTGTAATGTGGTGTTATGGGTGAAGTTTACTCTACATGACTGGTCATGCCGTGGAAATCGAGACTCGCTCACGTCAGCGCTGTGCCGTTGGGATGTGTTTACTGCTGTTCACACAGTCCATCTGAAGACACGGGTCTCCTCTGCCGTCTCTGTGCTTGCGTGTGTTGAGGGCTCCTGGGTTCCTGGCAGCTTCACAGCTGTGCTGTTCTTCTACATATATGGGGCAGCTGCAGGCCCAGCTGTCTCTCTCCGTGAGTCACATGACAGCAGCTCTGGAAATAGACAGCGGTCAGTAATTCTAGCAGCTTCACGGCTTCACCTTACCACTGACCGAACGGTCTGAGTCATTCTCTCCCCGTGACCCGCGGTCGGGGTTTCGGTAACACTCAGTGGGTGCAAACACACCAGCACCATCAGCTCTCAGTTACTGCACTGTTCTTTATTTAAAGAGGACCTGTTATTAGACTTTGATTTTGTTTTTGGCTCTACTAGAATAGGTTTTCATCCAAAACACATTATTTTGTCATTGTTGCGGCTCCTCTCTTCCCAGTCTGTCAGTAACGCTGTTTAGTTCCTGTCTCTATGAAGCCCCTCCTTCTGAAAAGCGCACTGTGCTCTGATTGGTCGGCTGGAGCGGTGTGTTGGGATTGGTCAAGTGCTTCCAGCATGTCCCTTACCATAACCGCCAGTTTCAACACACTACTAACTAACTCAACCAGGCCCCGCCCCTTTAGTAGTCAGGGATAGAATATACAGTGTGTACACCCATAAAACACATAAACCCAAGATGTGTGTGTGTGTGTGTGTGTGTGTGTGTGTGTGGGCATGTTTTTGTGAAATATCAGGACACAAATGTGTATAATGACATGGGTATGACATAGGTATTACAAAAAGAGGGTGAAATATGAGGACGTTCCCCATGTCCTCACTTTTCAAAATGCTTATAAATCACACAGGATGAGGTTTTTTCTCAGAAAGTAAACTGTGCAGTCTCCTGTGATGGGTGAGTGTGTGTGTGTGTGTGTGTGTGTATGTGTGTGTGTGTGTGATGGGTAGGTTTAGGGCAGTGTGTGTGTGTGTGTGATGGGTGAGGTTTAGGGGCAGTGTGTGTGTGTGTGTGTGATGGGTAGGTTTAGGGGCAGTGTGTGTGTGTGTGTGTGTGTGTGTGTGTGTGTGTGTGTGTGTGTGTGTGTGTGATGGGTAGGTTTAGGGGCAGGGGCAGTGTGTGTGTGTGTGTGTGTGTGTGTGTGTGTGTGATGGGTAGGTTTAGGGTGTGTGTGTGTGTGTGTGTGTGTGTAATGGGTAGGTTTAGGGGCAGTGTGTGTGTGTGTGTGTGTGTGTGTAATGGGTGGTTGTGTGTGTGTGTGTGTGTGATGGGTAGGTTTAGGGGCAGTGTGTGTGTGTGTGTGTGTGTGTGTGTGTGTGTGTGTGTGTGTGTGTGTGTGTGTGTGTGTGTGTGTGTGTGTGTGTGTGATGGGTAGGTTTAGGGGCAGGGCAGTGTGTGTGTGTGTGTGTGTGTGTGTGTGTGTGTGTGTGTGTGATGGGTGTGTGTGTGTGTGTGTGTGTGTGTGTGTGTGTGTGTGTGATGGGTAGGTTTAGGGGCATGGGCAGTGTGTGTGTGTGTGTGTGTGTGTGTGTGTGTGTGATGGGTAGGTTTAGGGCAGTGTGTGTGTGTGTGTGTGTGTGTGTGATGGGTTGGTTTAGGGGCAGGGCAGTGTGTGTGTGTGTGTGTGTGTGTGTGTGTGTGTGTGTGTGTGTGTGTGTGTGTGATGGGTAGGTTTAGGGGCAGGGGCAGTGTGTGTGTGTGTGTGTGTGTGTGTGTGTGTGTGTGTGTGTGTGTGTGTGTGTGTGTGTGTGTGTGATGGGTAGGTTTAGGGGCATGGGTAGTGTGTGTGTGTGTGTGTGTGTGTGTGAGTGATGGGTAGGTTTAGGGGCAGAGGCAGTGTGTGTGTGTGTGTGTGTGTGTGTGTGTGATGGGTAGGTTTAGGGGCAGGGGCAGGGGCAGTGTGTGTGTGTGTGTGTGTGTGTGTGTGTGTGTGTGTGATGGGTAGGTTTAGGGGCAGGGCAGTGTAGGGGATAGAAAATACGGTTTGTACAGTATAAAAACCATTACGCCTATGGAATGTCCCCACATTTCACAATAACAAACGTGTGTGTGTGTGTGTGTGTGTGTGTGTGTGTGTGTGTGTGTGTGTGAGTGATGAGTGTGTGTGTGTAGGGCAGGGGCAGGTATGTGTGTGTGTGATGTGTGTGTATGTGCTGATGGGTAGGTTGTGTGTGTGTGTGATAACCAGGATCACGAGCGTCTGTTTGAGCTCATTGTGTGTGTGTGTGTGTGTGTGTGTGTGTGTGTGTGTGTGTGATGGAGGTTTAGGGGCAGTGTGTGTGTGTGTGTGTGTGTGCTGATTCATAATGTATCCCACCATGCATAGCACACATACTAAGTGCTTCTGGTGTGTGTGTGTGTGTGTGTGTGTGTGTGTGTGTGTGTGTGTGTGTTTTTAGGTTAGGTGGCGGCCCTGATGATGCTAAAGAGATCATGCAGCACAAGTTCTTCACTGGAATTGTGTGGCAAGATGTTTACGAGAAGAAGGTAAAAACTCCTTTTGCACACGTGTAATCACATCATATATAAGGAGAACCACTGCGAACATGCACACCATCATATATTGGGCTGCCCTCGACTAAATATTTTTTCTTGTCGACTATTAGTCGCTCATTTAAGCAATTGCTTATCGACTAATCGCACGTGTATATAAAAAAGCCAAATCACAGTAATGAGCCTTTAATTCACTATATATAGCCTAATCGGTGCTCAAGCGCACACATAAAGCTTTCCACAGCGCATGGCAGAAGTAATGATAATGAATGTGTCGTGAAAAAACAGCAAGGAAACATTTTATTAATTTATTGATGTACTAGTGTTTACGTCTGCAGTGATGAATTTGACGATGCTGGAGAATGCACCTACACCGATCAGACAGAACATCCTAATATTGTGTTGGTTCCCCTTTTGCTGACCCGTCGAGGCATGGACTCCACTAGACCCTTGAAGGCTTGCTGTGGTATCAAGATGTTAGCAGCACATCCTTTAAGTCCTGTAAGTTGTGAGGTGGGGCCTCCATGGATCGGACTTGTTTGTTCAGCACATCCCACAGATGCTCGATTGGATTGAGATCTGGGGAATTTGGAGGCCAAGTCAACACCTCAAACTCGTTGTTGTGCTCCTCAACCCATTCCTGAAGCATTTGTGCTTTGTGGCAGGAGCATTATCCTGCTGGAAGAGCCACAGCCACCAGGGAATACCGTTTCCATGAAAGGCTGTACATGGTCTGCAACAATGCTTAGGTAGGTGGGACGTGTCAAAGGAACATCCACATGGATGGCAGGACCCAAGGTTTCCCAGCAGAACATTGCCCAAAGCATCACACTGCCTAAGCCGGCTCGCCTTCTTCCCATAGTGCATCCTGGGGCCATGTGTTCCCCAGGTAAGCCACACACACACCCGGCCATCCACGTGATGTAAAAGAACACGTGATTCCTCAGACCAGGCCACCTTCTTCCATTGCTCCGTGGTCCAGTTCTGATGCTCACGTGCCACTGTTGGTGCTTTCGGCGGGGTCAGGGGTCAGCATGGGCACCCTGACTGGTCAGTGGCTATGCCGCCCCATACGCAACAAACTGTGATGCTCTGTGTATTCTGACCCCTTTCTATCAGAACCAGCATTAACTTCTTGAGCAGTTTGAGCTCCAGTAGCTGCCTGTTTGATCGACCACACGGGCCAGCCTTCGCTCCACACGTGCATCAATGAGCCTGGGCCGCCATGACCCGGTGGCCGGTTCTCCACTGTTCCTTCCTTGGAGCACTTTTGATAGATCCTGACCACTGCAGACCGGGAACACCCCACAAGAGCTGCAGTTTTGGAGATGCTCTGACCCAGTCGTCTAGCCATCACAATCTGGCCCTTGTCAAACTCGCTCAAATCCTTACGCTTGCCCATTTTTCCTGCTTCTAACACATCAACTTTGAGAACAAAATGTTCACTTGCTGCCTAATATATCCCACCCACTAACAGGTGATGAAGAGATCATCAGTGTTATTCACTTCACCTGTCAGTGCTCATAATGTAATGCCTGATCGGTGTATATGCACATTTCATATAATCTGAGAATATTTGTTTTCCATTTGCATCGGTTCATAAACAGACATGTTCTCATGTCTGTGAGGAAAGTTCACGCTGAGGTACAAAAGCACAACGTATAGTTATTGTGAGTGCACACAAATAAAATGAGTCTGTTTCGAGTGACGTATTAGGCTACTCTTGATGTAAGACCAAAGATGACGGAGTATTTTAAGTTCAATGCAAGTGAACACCTACATGTCATGCAGGGAACTGAATACTTCAGCTTCCACACTCCGCACAAACACAGATAAGTGTGTAATAATAGGCTAGCGCACATTTATCTAGGGTTAACCTTCGAGTAAACGGCCATGTAAAGTTGCTACTACTGACATGTTTCAAATGAGCCATATAAGCCATATTTAAGGTTAATGGATGATAGGCGACTGTTTAGATTTCCTGCCAAAACATACTGTAATTACCAGAATTTTTTTGAATACTAAAAAAATGTTGTTGACTAAGCCTCTTCTGGTTGACTAACGATTAATCGTATATTAGGGGGCAGCCCTAATCATATAGTAGAGAGAGCGCGCAAACGGACAATCATTAGATCAGGGCTTGTTTTAGGTCATTTAGATGCCATAGACCCCCAAATAGGACCCCATGCTTTATACACTGGAAAAGTAATGTTATAAATCTAACCAGTTGCCGCACCAGTTCCTTCAGTGTAGTGAAGTGGGACGGTTGTAAACTGTAAAATGGTTGATCCGGATTGACTAACAGTGGCTCTCTGTTCCTCAGCTGGTTCCTCCGTTCAAACCGCAGGTGACCTCAGAAACAGACACCAGATATTTTGATGAGGAGTTCACAGGACAGACCATCACCATCACACCACCAGGACAAGGTACTGCCGGCACACACTCCTGCAGGAGAGAAAACCGATCACTCCTGGTCAGAATTATTGGCAACCTTAGGGTGCTTTCACATCTCTAGTTCAGTTAATTTGGTCCGAACCAAGGGCAAACAATTATACATTGTTGAATTTTTCAGCTTTTTTGGTTCCTTTTCACACCACACTGATTGCTTTGGTCCAAACCAGTTGAAACAAACCAAAATGCAGGCACATGACAACATCCACATCACTCATTGGCCATGGCGTCTTTCCTAAACTGCTTTTCGATTGGTCAGAATTTACGTGTGGGAAAATTCCAACAGAAGAGGAAAAGCCAACAAACAACACGGAGACAACACAACTATGGAGGGATGACTGCGCGGACTGGTTTTGTCCCTGGCCATAAACTATGATATTGCGTGTATTCACCACAATATGTGTAACGGAGGCCAGCTAGTTGTTGATGTGTGAGTAAACCTCACTCCTCTGATCTCAAGAGACGCTCTAGCGACTGACGCTAGGGGTTGCAGCCTTTAGCCTCCTTGTTAGAGTGTCCGACTCTCATGCCGGCGGACCCGGGTTCGAGTCCCGCTTGGAGCGGGGCGGTTCGAACAGGAGGGGTTATATTGGTGCCGTGACCCGGATGGGAGTGAGGTTTAGGGGGGTGAGTGTAACATAGGCCAGCTAGTTGTTGCTGTGTGAGTAAACCTCACTCCTCTGATCTCAAGAGACGCTCTAGCAACTGACGCTAGAGGTTGCAGCCTTTAGCCTCCTTGTTAGAGCATCCGACTCTCATGCCGGCGGACCCGGGTTCAAGTCCCGCTTGGAGTGGGTGGTTCGAACAGGAGGGGTTACATATGCAAACAATACATTTCTATAATGGACCGCGGATGCGGCTTGAAAACAATGTTCTAATGCACTGCAAACGGTGAGCGTGCATCACTCGTCACTTCAAGCGAAGGCGTGCATTAATTATTCTTAACTCTGACATGCTCATCTTCTGAAAATATTGCCAACGATCTATGTCATGCACATAATATCAGCGCAGCTGGTTTAGTCCAAAAATGATCAGTACTTTTGCAGTTGGTTCTGTTCGAGGTCGGATCACATTCTCACCACAAACGAAACCGCTCCTGAGTTCGTTTGAAAGCGTACCGAGATCACCTCTTCAACTCTAGTACAATTCAACCCAACTAAATGAGGCAGGTGTGAAAGCACCCTTAGTTAGTGTTGCACGATATACCGGTACTAGAAAAGTATCGCGATACCATGCTATTAAAAACGGTACGATATGAAATTTGATTAGTACCGGTACTTTACAGAGCTCTGCTTCCACCGTTCACTAAGCAATGGAAGCATACGGGCGTCGCATGACAAAGAAAGCAACATAAACATGCATGAGGAAATAAAGCACAGCGCGGGACGTGCTCAAAGTCCGGCACAGCACACGCTGTTCACTCAGACAGCATGCGATCGCGATTCAGTTCACCGATTATTGGTCAAACAAATATATATACATGTAAAAATCATCTTTCATTCAAAAGAATCTAACCTTTTATTGAAGGGTGGGGGGTGAAATGTTTTACTCTGACAAGTCAGTGACCGATTTACTTGGAAGCACATGACGAGCACATGAAAAGGCTTAATTTCAAGCCCTGTGTGTGTATATTTATATATAATGGGTGTTGGAACCATTGTATGAAGGTGGGACAAGACCCACACACTTTTTAAGAGTTTTCAGTCGCGGGCCAAACCGCCATAGAATCCCATTGAACCGCAGCACAAGCCTGTCATATATTAGAAAGATGGTCTGTATCTTTAAGATCTATGTGCACTATGCATTATGGGACCGGAAGTTATACAGGTCCTTCTAAAATTAGCATATTGTGATAAAAGTTCATTATTTTCCATAATGTAATGATAAAAATTTAACTTTCATATATTTTAGATTCATTGCACACCAACTGAAATATTTCAGGTCTTTTATTGTTTTAATTGTTCAAAATTTTGATTTTGGCATACAGCTCATGAAAACCCAAAATTCCTATCTCAAAAATTTGCATATTTCATCTGACCAATAGAAGAAAAGTGTGCAGTCAATACTTGGTGGGGAATCCTTTTGCAGAAATGACTGCTTCAGTGCGGTGTGGCATGGAGGCGATCAGCCTGTGGCACTGCTGAGGTGTTATGGAGGCCCAGGATGCTTCGATAGCGGCCTTAAGCTCATCCAGAGTGTTGGGTCTTGCGTCTCTCAACTTTCTCTTCACAATATCCCACAGATTCTCTATGGGGTTCAGGTCAGGAGAGTTGGCAGGCCAATTGAGCACAGTAATACCATGGTCAGTAAACCATTTACCAGTGGTTTTGGCACTGTGAGCAGGTGCCAGGTCATGCTGAAAAACTAAATCTTCATCTCCATAAAGCTTTTCAGCAGATGGAAGCATGAAGTGCTCCGAAATCTCCTGATAGCTAGCTGCATTGACCCTGCCCTTGATAAAACACAGTGGACCAACACCAGCAGCTGACATGGCACCCCAGACCATCACTGACTGTGGGTACTTGACACTGGACTTCAGGCATTTTGGCATTTCCTTCTCCCCAGTCTTCCTCCAGACTCTGGCACCTTGATTTCCGAATGCGCATGCGCGGTCAACACAAAACGAACGAATCACTCTCTGAGACAACTCAGTAGTCCCGAGTCATATTAAAGATTCGTTCAAAATGAACGAATCGTTCATGAACGACACATCACTACCATATTGGCACCGGGTTTCGGTACCCATCCCTACTTATGATCCATATAGAGCTCCTGCTGCTGTATTTCAATCCCTAAAAACAGCGGGATGTTTTTTTAAAACGCTTAACGTGAAACAATTTAGGGTGAGTTGCACCAATAAGGATTCAATCAGGCGAAGTTTAACACTAATCTAGGATTTGTTGATATGTGTTTTAGTTTAAATCGAGTTGTTACACCACTTCATTTTAAACACAGATTAATAACGCAGTAAAACTGATCGAGCAGACGGACGGTGAACCGAAGCCAGGCTCGAATCTTTATTAGTGCAACCCTTAAAGGTGGGGTCAGTGCTTTCTGGTAACCATTGTTGATATTTCAAATCACCAAAACAAACACGCCCCTATTTTGATAGCTCCGCCCCACAAATACGTAACCCAGGCAACGACTCTGTGTTACTATGGTAATCCAGGTCAAATGTTCAATGAAAGAGTCATCAAGAGTCAACAAACTGTTCTCATGAACAACTCGACAGCAACTAACGAACATTTTACAATTATGATTAGAGGGTTATATTAATAATGAAAAGAGGAAACAAACATATATTAGGAGTTTATTATCTTACAGTTCGGACACATTTTGTGAGCTGACGCTTGAAACAGTGAGGCGGTTTAGATGCTCCAGGCTCATACGATGTGGAAATGAACGGGTCTTTATCATCATCGCTCAAGTGAACGACAATACGATCGCAAATGGACAATCAACCGAACAAAATGTTGTGTCTTTTGAATGATGACGTGCACTGAGCGCTCTCGTCTCCCCGTCATTCGTAGACACGCCCCCTACTCCTGATTGGCTACAAGTTTGTTTATGCACTCGGAACGGGTCCTGTTTTGAAATACCACTGACCCAACCCTTAAAGTGCTGTAATGCACTAAAACAGTGATATTAAAACATCAGTTTACAGCTTTTTTGATGGTGCATACTATGTACAGGCGAATAGATGAGCCCAGAATATGAATGTTTATAATGGGTATCGATGGGAAAACACCTGAAGAGAAACCTCGTGTTGCATTAATATTCTGTGTTCATCAAAAGTATGCAACATCAATAAGGTGTTTATTG
The DNA here is from genome assembly GCA_023029165.1 of Gobiocypris rarus. Classification (NCBI taxonomy): domain Eukaryota; kingdom Metazoa; phylum Chordata; class Actinopteri; order Cypriniformes; family Gobionidae; genus Gobiocypris; species Gobiocypris rarus. Next base: position 39,058,687 of record CM040925.1, on the reverse strand, counting down.
AGTTTGGTATTTTAACATCACTGTCTTACTGCCTTAAAGAGATAGTTCACTTTGAAATGAAATTTTGATATGTTTTAGCTTACCTCATGGGCATCCGAGATGTAGGAGTATTTGTTTCCCCAGTAGTTTCAATTTTGATCATTTTAGGTCAAAGCGTTCTTGTCTGTGCCTCACATAATGCAGGTCTATGGTCACCACCTCAAAGAGCATACACAGAGAAGTCCAAATTAAACAATCCCCCATCGTAAGTACACACTGATGGCCTAAGACACGAACCAGCGGTTTGTGTGAGAAAACCAACAGTATTTATATCGTTTTTACCTCTTGTACAACACTACGTCCGACTGATCCGAGGGCGCGTGTGCGTGTTTCCTGTTGTGACATTCGCTCGTTCTGGCTTTAGTCTGCGCAAGAAACCGCTGGTTCGTGTCTTAGGCCATCAGTGTGTACTTACGATGTGGGATTGGTTCATTTGGACTTCTCTGTGTATGCTCTTTGAGGTGGTGACCATAGACCTGCATTATGTGAGGCACAGACAAGAACGCTTTGACCTAAAATGATCAAAATTGAAACTACTGGGGAAACAAATACTCCTACATCTCGGATGCCCATGAGGTAAGCTAAAACATATCAACATTTCATTTCAAAGTGAACTATCCCTTTAATACTGACTACAGACCTGGTAAAAATGACTGGCGGGGAGTGAAGGAAGGCCTTGTTTTGCCCTTCAGGTGGCGTTCCTATAAGCGTGACGACACGTGAAAACTATGATTTGGACCCACTCAGTTTTACCGTCTCGAATTCAGCACGTCTCGATAAACACTTATTATTAAACACACGTTAGATGCTTTATTTCCACTTATATATTCTTCAGTATTATTGAAAATAAATGCCTTTCCGATCTCATATGTGATGGGAAAGGAGAGTAGAGCCAGTTCGGCAAAAGGCGGATTCGAACCTCAGATTGATTTGCGTCAAACTTTCTGCCACCTTAAATCGTTCGGTGTCTTCTGTAATTTTGTCTGTCAGGCGTTTAGTAAACAAGGCGAGCTATTTGCATTTAATGTAACGGCATCTACTCCGGTGTTTTTTGGACCCACCCAGATTTTTTTAGCTTCCGACACACGAGATATATAGTCACAATTGCATATATAATGTGTGTTTTGTTTGATTGATTATTTATATAGGAAAATATTTTTAATGAAATTATACTTTAAATATGGAATTAAAACCTCCAGTAGGTGATGATGTGTCACTGCCTGAAGTATCATTAGTCAATCGGCTCATTCATTCAGGAACGAAACATGTCTAACAAAAAGTTTTACCTTAACCCTTTAGGCGCCAGAGGTTTTTCCCTAAAACGTTCGGTTTTGAAAAGGCTATATCTTAAAAGTGATAAAAGATAGAGACTTTCTGTAAATTAGAGAAATATTAAGGATGACCCAGAGTTTATGTAGGGTTTACATTTTCCCATCTAATTTGCATATTATGACGTCATATGGGTGTGTCCATCATGGGTTAAAGAATTTTCATGAAAAGGTCACATGTTTAAATTTACCTGTACAAGTAATTTCAACATAAATTACATTAAAAATGTGTTGAATCTTGCAAAACTTCACTTATTTTAAAATAATGTCATAACTTATTGATTTTATTTTCTACAGTGAGTTCTGCGGTGGCTTTGTTCGAACTGTTGGTGAAATAGAGTGAAAGTTACATTATTAACAGTTTTTGTCTATATTTGGTCAATATTAACTTCTTATAAAATCAATATCACACACTTGAGCTGGGGGAAAAACAGCACTCTTGCTTGTGTGCGTAAAGATACCATATAATATAGCTATAGGACAAAAACATGGGCATTTTGAACACATATCTGTCATTTTAGAGGCATTATAACTGCTTTCTAATATTCTCCATCATTGAGTGAACTCAATAACATCAGCACATCATTAAAGGATCACTTCAGAATCAACATCTCCTGATCATTTCCTCACCCCCGTCTCATCCAAGATGTCCGTGTCTTTCTTTCTTCAGTGGAAAAATTCTGTTTTTTGAGAAAAACATTCCAGGATTTCTCTCCACATAATGGACTTCAATGGGAACCAACGGTTGAAGGTCCAAATCACTGCAGTTTCAGAGGAAGGGCTTCAGAGGCTCTGCACGATCCCAGAGGAATAGGGTCTGATCCAGACAAACCATCCCACATTTACAAAAAAACATTTATATACTTCTAAACCTAAATTGCGTGACTTCTTCATGGTGTGTGAGATGGGGATCAGGAAATGTTCATTTAGAAGTGAACTCATCCTTTATCATAGACAGCTCTAATATCTATGCACACGTGAATGGTCTTGATTGACAGATGTCTCGTCCAATCAGCAGTCAGTATTCCGTTCACAGAATACACATTTCCGTTTTGTCTTGTTATTTTGTTTTGAGACTTGCCATTGTGTGTTTATTTCATTCTGATTGAAGTGAAATGTGTCCATGTAAACGTAACATGCCGTGTGTGTGTGTGTGTGTGTGTGTGTGTGTGTGTGTGTGTGTGTGTGTGTGTGTGTGTGTGTGTGTGTGTGTGTGTGTCTTGTTCAGCTGACAGTATGGAGCTGTTCGACAGCGAGAGGAGGCCGCATTTCCCACAGTTCTCCTACTCCGCCAGTGGAACAGCATGAAAGCGTCCTGATATTTCCCGTCCCCCCGACAGACGCGGCGTCACAGAAACTGCTCTGAGATCAGTGTAAAGGAGCCGCGGCGCGCTGCACGACCTGACGTCTGTCTGAAATCAGCTTCTCTTGCTTCTGTGGCCTTTCATTTCATGATCTTCTGAGGATGTGAGAGGGAGCACACACCTCTGATGTTGATGAATACAGCACTCAAAGACATCTTTACTATTAAAACTAACGTCATGCCAAAATATGATTTGATTTCCATTGAAAACAGCAGTTCGAATCGACCCCTGACGTCCGCCTGCGTCCACTGTGCAATATAGTAGAAGTGTAGATACGTTATTTTTTGTATTAATTATTAAAATGACTGAATTCCACTAAACTAGAAAATAACTTGAAACCAAACCTGAAACCTGGATCATATTTCATATCCTACAATCAAACGAGATAAATATTTGCTTTAAGAAAATAAAGCCTAAAAATGAGAAGTTACAAATGAACCGTGTCCATGACAACAAGGAATTGTTATATTTCAAGTTTCAAATGCATCACTGAAATAATAATTTATTATATGATGCACTTTTACACAATTGAATCATAAGAATGATTTCTTTACATTTTCTTATGATTGCATAAATTATTTTATTTAAAGCCCTTACTTATTACTGTCATCACGGATGGGTACCGGGGCATGTCGTCACAAAAAGTCAACGCAGAAATTGGCATCCTGACAAATTTATGATTTAAATGTGCCGCCAAAAAATCCCTAATCCTTTCTTCTCTTCTGTGAGCCTGGCATGTTTGGATGGGTTTCAGTTTCTTAAAGGAACACTCCAGCGTTTTTAGAAATAGGGCAACTGCATTTTTGTCTCAGTGCATGCATTGTTTTAGTTTGGCAGGGTCGCCGCTAGCTTAGCTTAGCATAATGAATGGAATCCTATGTTGCCAGCTAGCATGTCCGGAGTAAAAGTGATCCAAAAAACCCCACCTAATTACTTCTTGTGGTCTGCGTATTCACAACAAGTACAAATAGTGATGCAGGTTAAGACTAGGCGATTTCCTAGGCAGATATTGGGACTATATTATGGGGAAGCACAGACGAAGCACTGCAGAGATATCACACAACACATGCACAACATACGCCGGTATGTTGACGGATGTTTGGGGATTTCATGTCTTGTGTGATATCTCTGCAGTGCTTCACCTGTGCTTCCCCATAATATAGTCCCAATATCTGCCTAGGAAATCGCCTAGTCTTAATCTGCATCGCTATTTGTACTCGTTGTGAATACGCAGACCACAAGAAGTAATTAGGTGGGGTTTTTTGGATCACTTTTACTCCGGACATGCTAGCTGGCAACATAGGATTCCATTCATTATGCTAAGCTAAGCTAGCGGCGACCCTGCCAAACTAAAACAATGCATGCACTGAGACAAAAATGCATTTGCCCACATATCTAAATGTAGGAAAGATGTTGAATAAGCCCTATTTCTTAAAACGCTGCAGTGTTCCTTTAAGGAGCTTTTAAACATCCAGTCAAATTATTGTATTCTCCATCTCATCACTCCTCTTCCTGTTTTATGTCCTGTGTGTTTAACGTTCGGTTGCGTGTCCAAGAGACCGGCCATGTGGAATAAACCTGGCAACTGTTTGAAATGACTTTGTGTTTTAGCTCCGATTTGTTTGTTAGTTATATATTAATAACCAGAAATGATGTATATGATGCTCCACACACACACACACACACACACACACACACACACACACACACACACACACACACACACACACACACACACACAGCCCCTGCTTCTAAACCTACCCATCACAGGAAACATTCTGCATTTTTACTTTCTCAAAAACCTCATCCTGTGTGATTTATAAGCATTTTGAAAAGTGAGGACATGGGGAACGTCCTCATATTTCACCCTCTCCTGTAATACCTGTGTCATACCCATGTCATTATACACATTTGTGTCCTGATATTTCACAAAAACATGCCCCCACACACATATACTCACTCACACATTCGCTCTGACACACTCTTACACACACACACACACACACACACACACAACCATATATATACATATAGACACTCACACAAACTCTCACACACACACACACTCACATTATGCAAAACACATTATGTGTTCTCTACTTGTTGACGGTCATTGAAAGCAACATTTCTACACATTAGTGTAAATATGAACCAGTTTGAAGCACAGATTTGTGCGTGTGAGAATCTGTTCGCAGGTTAAGTGTGTTTTAAACAGATTATTATTATTATTATTGTGAATGATTGTTGATAGCATGTGTAATAATCACCACAGATGTCGGTCAGCATACACACATGAATGTAAAGGCCTC
>CM040925.1:38991147-39048647 GCA_023029165.1 Gobiocypris rarus | reverse complement strand
GAATGTCAGGAATAAACTTCCTGTTGAGCGTTAGCCGCCCGGAGCTTCACTGAAGAAGGTGTGTGAGAGAGTTTACCTGCACACTAATGCCTCGTTTTACACTCTTTACTGTGTGTTTACCTGTTTAAATGGCTTTATTTGTGTTGTCATGTTGCCGTTGTGGCTCGTGAGAGCGGAATCTCGTCTGTGAGGTTTGTATAAACGCCTATAGTTCGCCATCTCTTGAGATTAATATGAATGAATGTTGATTTACAGGTTTGTTTAAGCTGTTAGCAGCTAATATCGTGTTTTAGAGTTTGTTTTACACCTGTACACCGGAGTCTGCTTCTGATTTAATGTATATTTACGTACATATTCTATCAGGGAGTCTGGACTTGAACTTTGTCCTGATTAATTGAATTTTAAACACACCAGAAGCTAAAATAACGTGTTTATCTGAGTAATATCACAACTTTACAGGATCATTTCACTTTAGCTTATTGATTATAGTTTGTGATTGATATCCAGTGTGAGTTGAGACTCATATTTGCTCAAATTAATACGTTAATTGACCTATAAACCAACTCCATTCTGGTATTTAATATCAATGTTTCATCATACAATCACTTCCTAATCGATAAACTACTGTTCCTCAAAACCTAGTACTAATATTCATATTATCTCACTACAAATATGAGATCATAAAATATGTATGTAAATTGTATAATATGTTGGGGACCCTATGAAATTCATTCAATTAATTTTTAATACAAATTTTAGTAATAAAATATTTCTGGATAATTTGTTTCCCATTTTAATAGTTTTGGACTCCATTTTAATGGTTAAATTGCATTGTTTGTAATCTAAAAGCATGTTTAATTAATTTAAATCATGAAACGTATACAATTTAACAACAATTTGTTAAAAGTTTAACATAAATTACATGTTTAGTGCTCTATGAAATGCATTTTTTCCCCTCAAATTCAGTTTTAATTGATTTGACCTTATTTACTGTTTTAAGTAACTAATGGTTTAATTAAATTTAATAATCAAAAAGCATGTCCATGTTTTTTTTTCTCAAATTCCGTAAATTTTTCTATTTATTTATTTATTTTAACCAAATTCTGTGTTTTCTGTTTTCTTGATTCCATTTTAATGGTTTGATTTAATTTTCAATAATCAAAAAGTGTCTAATTAATTTAAGATTTTTTTAATTAAATGGAAACATACAACATTTTATCTTTTAATTATATGAAATTAAACTTTGCACAACAGAGCTTCACTGTCAAAATAAAAACATGTATGAAAAACTAAAAAATAAGTAATAATAATTTATTATTGATTATTATTATTATTAGCGTTAGTATTATTTATATATATATATTGAGATGTAGCTCAATTCTGGTGTACAATGGTGATATATTTCAGTCATAATTTCTTCAAGTTAAACAGGACTTTTATTTTGACAGGGTGCCATGAAGAGTTCTGCGTTCCTGCGTGTCTATGATATGGCGGTAGTTTTTATCAAATGAAATGCTCATGAAGCGGCTCTGGAGATGATGATCCTACTTTTTATTTTATCCATCAAAAATGGGACAAATTCTGCGTTATACAGTCAATTCTGTTTTCCATCACAGAAATCATACGGCCATCAGAATGTCAAATTGTTATAGATGATATATAACCGTTTTTATTAGTCCTTGTCATGCGACTGCATTATGATTCAGTAGTTCAATCCTCAGATTATGACGGACGGTTTTCCTGCAGGAAGTTGATGGAGTTTTGAGGATGAGCGTGACATCGTGGTTCCTGGTGAGCAGCTCCGGCACGCGCCACCGCTTGCCCCGCGAGATGATCTTTGTGGGCAGGGAGGACTGTGAACTAATGCTACAGGTCAGACACTGAACACACACACACACACACACACACACACACACACACACACACACACACACACACACACACACAAACACACAAGCACACACACACACACAAACTCCAGCCACTCAGCATTTTCACTGGCCACAATTTTGCTGTTTGGAAATGACATTTTATATGATTAAAGTTGACTTTGGCATGCTTAAATTACATGATTTTGAGTCATTTTACTTGATTTAGAAATTTTAAACACTTTCACACACACACACACACACACACACACACACATTCTCTGTATATCAGCTGGGATGTGCAATATGAGAAATATAATATGAGCTAAATAAAAGTGCATACATTTATTGAACGCGCTAGTTGTTTGATTAGCATTAATGACACAGGTGTTTAATTGGGCTGCTGAATGCATGGGCGTAATATTCTGACATATATCCAGTTATTACACCTCAGCCATAACCGACTGTGTTCACGCGAGATACTCCACGGACATTTCGACATCAGTGTGCGTGTGTATTTGACTATTCAGGCACAAGGAGAACGGATTGCGCGTACAGAGAGACCACACACACACACACACACACACTACCCATCACAGGAGACTGCACAGTTTACTCTCTGTGAAAAAAAACTCATCCTGTGTGATTTATAAGCATTTTGAAAAGTGAGGACATGGGGAACGTCCTCATATTTCACCCTCTTTTGTAATACCTGTTTCATTATACACATTTGTGTCCTGATATTTCACAAGAACATGCCCACACTCTCTCTCACAGACACTCACACTCATGATTTTACTTTTGTTTTCTCTGGCAGTGCATAATCAAACACAGCCTAAATGTCTTGACTCTGTGGAAGATAAAATTCGCTCTTCAGAGGTTTTACAACACGTGTTGCTTTGCAACATCAGGAGAAAACATTAAGACGAAGATATTCGAGAAGGAGTCTCCAGCTCGTGTCCCACATTCATCTCAAAGCTGACGCATCTTTGTGGGGAAATAAAACAAATCTTTTTTTAAAACTAATATGTAATTGTCTTAATCGTTATGTTCCCATTATTAACTGATATAATCGTTTAAATGTTTTACAGGCTGTAGTGTGTTGTTTCACTGACGGAAGTGCTAAAATAAACACGCATGCTTATAAAATAGATTATTTAAAAATGTTAAATGTAAATATTTAAAAATCTGGCATAGACTACAGTATTTAAAATAGCATATATGCTTTAGTTATACTCTCAATTTAATTTACAGAGCAATCCCTGCAAAGTTTTTAGTTTAACTATAGAAGAGGATTAGTGTGTGTCGCACTCGCAACGGGGGGCGTGGCATCACGATGGTATCGTCCATCGGCTCAACCCTACTTGTTACCACTGTGCAGGCTGGTGGTGGTGGTGTAATGGTGTGGGGGATGTTTTCTTGGCACACTTTAGGCCCCTTAGTGCCAATTGGGCATGGTTTAAATGCCACGGCCTACCTGAGCATTGTTTCTGACCATGTCCATCCCTTTATGACCACCATGTTCCCATCCTCTGATGGCTACTTCCAGCAGGATAATGCACCATGTCACAAAGCTCGGATCATTTCAAATTGGTTTCTTGAACATGACAATGAGTTCACTGAACTAAAATGGCCCCCACAGTCACCAGATCTCAACCCAATAGAGCATCTTTGGGATGTGGTGGAGCAGGAGCCGTGCCCTGGATGTGCATCCCACAAATCTCCATCAACTGCAAGATGCTATCCTATCAATATGGGCCAACATTTCTAAAGAATGCTTTCAGCACCTTGTTGAATCAATGCCACGTAGAATTAAGGCAGTTCTGAAGGCGAAAAGGGGTCAAACACAGTATTAGTGTGTGTTCCTAATAATCCTTTAGGTGAGTGTATACTATCCACTATCGATCGCCACTTACACTAAATAATGCAAAATCATTCTTGCATTTTAGTGATTTGCAAGTTATTTTTTTGTTATTGACGTTTTAATCAAGCGTTAATGTCGAGCCCTGAACATTGAAATCACTCGCTCCAGACGCTCTATTCGAATTCGGTGTGAACGTGGCATAAAACATAAATGGTTCAAAATGGCTTCCAAATATCTCTCCACTGTACTGGACGCCATGAAGGGTTAATATTCAGTTATATTATCTAATTAACTGCACTGACACCAGATGAGAACAAAATTTGAACTAAATTGAGATGGGTAACTAGCACTAGTAGCTCAGTCAGAATGAAAAGTCACACGCAACCACGTCAGTGGGAATGAATTGGTCACATCGGATTGTGAAGAGTGGTTTAAACCTTTTCTAATCTGATCAATGAGAGTGCTTTGCATCATTGATTGTTGTTTATCTCTGTATTGTATAATAAAGCTGACTTGCTTGAAGGTTTGGAGTTGTTGGAGGCATTTCCTCACGTTAAATGTTTTGTTTCTGATCCGAGGTAAATTAATGTTAACATGATTGATTCACAGTTATACAGTAATGGGGCTTTTCTCTTTATGCTCATTCTCTGATGCATTTCCAGGCTCTGTAAGTGAGGGATAATCCACGGCTAGTTGTGCTTTAAACTATTTTAATGGACGACGTGGAGGCAAAGAGCAGCCGGTGCAAAGCAGGGATCCAGACCAAAAAATCAGTTAAGGAGCGATTGGCTGCCATTTTATCAAGTGCCACTTAATTCTGTCATGTGTTGTCACGTCTAGGGTTGGGTATCGTTTGGGTTTTTTACGATACCGGTCCCAAACCGATGTGTTTAAAACAGTACCGGTGCCTGAACCGATACCTAAAAAAATAAAAAGGAGCCACAAAATGACGGTGGATGACATTAAAAAACGGGTTTTTATTGAAAAACCAAAACAAACAATTCTTTAAATTGAACAATTTATTAAGTCTAAAGTTAACTTAAATATATAAATGGATACAAAACATAATTTACTTAACAAATTCACAGGAAAACCTAAGCCACCGAACTACAACAAGCCTAATTTAACACTAAATCACAGTTACAGTACTAACAACAGCAAAGTAGTCGGTATTCTTGACACACACACACACACACACACACACTATACGTTGGCTTTGCTCACATTATATGCACTTATGTGCCGTTTGCCAACAAAACACACACATTTGCTGCAGTTTTCACTCACCGCTTGAGGTTTCCACTCATTCCCGGGAACAAACACACACACTCGCAGAACTCCGTAAACAACCAAATCCCCCTTTAATGTTAATGAATTGATTCAGGTGATTGGTAGAGCTGATAGTAACTAAAGGCTTCACATCTTGTGGTGTTAATAAAACCAGTCAAAATCAGGGTTGGTTAGAGGTGCCACACAATCGTTTAATGCACAGGTAGCCGTGGGTTATCACGCTTATTCCATGGTAATTTTCCAGCGTTGACAACTTAAAGCTGTTGTTGATGTTTGCAGCGCAATATTTGACTGGTTCGTTAGATCCAGCAATCTGCCTGCTTTGAATCAGACACAGAGATGAAGAAGTGCGTAAGATTACATTGAATGAATGAACTATAGCATTTATTTTAATTATCGAGAGAGATGTGTACTGCGTCTGTTCAGCCTCTTTAAAATAACCCCCTAGTTGCTGAGAAATGCAATGTATCGATTCAGTGGCGAAGCTATTATTTTACTGAAATGCACTGTTCATTCAATCCCTGTCCGTTTATGAAGCTCATGCTGTAAAGTTACCTTTAGTGAAGGGCCGATTACTGACACAGTCTTTCTCTTAACCTCAACTCAAACAAACGTGCCTCTCCGTCTCTTGTTCTGCTGACTCTGTTTATACGGCGGTGTTCCTCTGCGGTTAGTTCGGCACGGCCCTGTCACCGCAGCAGTTTGCTAGAGTCAAAAGCCTCGTCCTGTGTATTCATGCGTCCAAACCTCGGCCTCTCCCTCTCTGCTCATGAATGTGTGTCGCATTCCAGCCGCGAACGATCCGGTCAGAGCGCCAAACTCTTTGTCACTATTAGACATTAAAAATGTTATGCAATGACATTTTATGGAACTTTAGTGTACTTTAATTCATATGTGTGCGTGTTTTATATGCATGTAAAAAGTGAGAGAAAAGCCAAAGGCATCGTAGATTAATCTATTCAGTATAGTTTATATTATATGCATTTTCACAGCATTAAAGTAAGTCATGTGGGTGTATTTTATTATAATTTTGTATTATATTCAAAATAAAAATATATTTATTATATTAATTATATTTTATTCATATTATATTTTATATTATATTAATTATATTTAATGCTAACAAATTGATTAATCGAATCAAAAATAAATAATTAAACTATTATAATTTGTATTATTATATAAATTCAAAGTAAAATATATGATATTTATTATATCATATTTATAATATTATTTTATTTTATTTTATTAAATTAATGTTTATGGATTTAATCCAAACACACATTATATTATATTATAATGTATTATATTAATTATATTATATTATTATATTTATTATATTATTATATTAATTATATTATATTATTATATTAATTATATAATTATATTATATTAATTGTATTATATTATATATTATACACTCACCTAAAGGATTATTAGGAACACCTGTTCAATTTCTCATTAATTATCTAATCAACCAATCACATGGCAGTTGCTTCAGTGCATTTAGGGGTGTGGTCCTGGTCAAGACAATCTCCTGAACTCCAAACTGAATGTCAGAATGGGAAAGAAAGGGGATTTAAGCAATTTTGAGCGTGGCATGGTTGTTGGTGCCAGACGGGCCCGGTCTGAGTATTTCACAATCTGCTCAGTTACTGGGATTTTCACACACAACCATTTCTAGGGTTTACAAAGAATGGTGTGAAAAGGGAAAAACATCCAGTATGCGGCAGTCCTGTGGGAGAAAATGCCTTGTTGATGCTAGAGGTCAGAGGAGAATGGGCCGACTGATTCAAGCTGATAGAAGAGCAACTTTGACTGAAATAACCACTCGTTACAACCGAGGTATGCAGCAAAGCATTTGTGAAGCCACAACACACACAACCTTGAGGCGGATGGGCCACAACAGCAGAAGACCCCACGGGTACCACTCATCTCCACTACAAATAGGAAAAGAGGCTACAATTTGCACAAGCTCACCAAAATTGGACAGTTGAAGACTGGAAAAATGTTGCCTGGTCTGATGAGTCTCGATTTCTGTTCAGACATTCAGATGGTAGAGTCAGAATTTGGCGTAAACAGAATGAGAACATGGATCCATCATGCCTTGTTACCACTGTGCAGGCTGGTGGTGGTGGTGTAATGGTGTGGGGGATGTTTTCACTGTGCAGGCTGGTGGTGGTGGTGTAATGGTGTGGGGATGTTTTCACAGTGCAGGCTGGTGGTGGTGGTGTAATGGTGTGGGGATGTTTTCTTGGCACACTTTAGGCCCCTTAGTGCCAATTGGGCATGGTTTAAATGCCACGGCCTACCTGAGCATTGTTTCTGACCATGTCCATCCCTTTATGACCACCATGTACCCATCCTCTGATGGCTACTTCCAGCAGGATAATGCACCGTGTCACAAAGCTCGGATCATTTCAAACTGGTTTCTTGAACATGACAATGAGTTCACTGAACTAAAATGGCCCCCACAGTCACCAGATCTCAACCCAATAGAGCATCTTTGGGATGTGGTGGAACGTGAGCTTCGTGCCCTGGATGTGCATCCCACAAATCTCCATCAACTGCAAGATGCTATCCTATCAATATGGGCCAACATTTCTAAAGAATGCTTTCAGCTCAAATGCCACGTAGAATTAAGGCAGTTCTGAAGGCAAAAGGGGTCAAACACAGTATTAGTGTGGTGTTCCTAATAATCCTTTCGGGGAGTGTATATATTATATTGTATTATATTATAGGTCTCTCAGATGCGTGTAACTGAGGCTGGGTTAGAGTGAATAAGCAGATCCTTCGGAGCAGAGCCACACAATGTATAATGAGTCTCTGGACAATGACATCATCACACTGATTGTCACTAATGAGGCAGTAAATGAGTGTGGGCAGATCTGCACTGAAGTATGACTGCTGACTCTGATAATGCTGGGGAATTCTGCCTTTCTGTGGCCACATGTAAATGTTTATCTGTGAGTTTACTGATAGGATTTTCTCCAGGGAGAAGAGGTTATTGATGATAATATTGTGCAGTCACACTCTTTGGCCGTGGCTCTGTTCTCCAGACAGCGGATAAGAGCAGCAGACAGGCCGATTGCTCTTGGAAACTGCTCTCTTCCACTCTGTAAATACCTCAGCAGACTTTGTTTTCTGGCCCTTTGAAGCGTGTACATTGTGTTTGCGTGCACGTTTGTTTTATGATAAGGTCATGTTGCTAAGCTGCTTTCTGTTCTTTGCACCTTTGCAGTCTCGCAGTGTGGACAAACAACACGCCGTGATCAACTACGACACGTCTACAGACGAGCACCTGGTCAAGGACTTGGGCAGCCTCAACGGGGTGAGTTCACGTCTGAAGGCTTTTCATTTGCATGCTAGTGTTGTCACGATACCAAAATTATGACTTCGATACGATACCAAACTAAAAAATCTCGATACCGATACTAAATCGATATCACGGTCAAAATACCACCTAGTAAAAGTAATTGAATAATATGACAACAGAACTTATTCACTGTTTTATTTATTTTTTAACTAAAAACTCACGTGGCCAGCATGTTCCTGCCCTGGTTTTTGACCATGTCTTCTAATTTCATTTTTTTAAATTTTATCTTTGTTTTTAAAAATAATCTAAAAATGCAAATTACAAACGATATGACAAAAACAGTGCTTTATTTTTCAGCTATAGGTCTATTTAACAGTATAGCAAGTCAAGAAAAAAAACTGCTTAGACTTCACTCAATAAATTAACTATACACTGATTCTTAATGAATATTAAAATTATTTAGCCAGTCATGGGGTGGTTTTCTTTTTTTCATTGTTGTTTGATGAACATCTAATCACACAGAATATTAGATCCGGCTTAACACCGATCCAATCACCTCAACTGTACACGTTCACTAAAGACACCCCGACTGTGTTTACCTGAATACTCACAGGATGTGCATTCTTACATATTTTTGACCATTGAAATCCATAATCCGAAAGAACTGAATCGCGATCGCATGTTGTCTGAAAGGCGTGTGCGTGCGCTTCAGATCAAAGTCGAGCACATCCCGCGCGCACTATATTCTCTCATGCGCATGTTTCTTTTGCTTTCTTTGTCATGCGCTGCGCGTATATTTAACTCTTCGTCCAATGTTTAGTGAACGGTGGAGAGCTCTGCACACACGTCCTGACTCCTGCTGTCACACATCCACACAAATAAATACAGCTCTTATTAACGCACAGTCCTTCTTAAAGTACCGGTACTAATAAAATTCCATATCGTACCGTTTGTAATAGCAGGGTATCGCAATACTTTTCTAGTACCGGTATATCGTGCAACACTATTGCATGCACAAATGCACAAATTGTGCAGTGACAAATCAAGTCCCAATTCAAGTCAGTCCCAATTCAAGTCAGTCCCAAATCAAGTCAGTCCCAATTCAAGTCAGTCCCAATTCAAGTCAGTCCCAATTCAAGTCAGTCCCAATTCAAGTCAGTCCCAATTCAAGTCAGTCCCAATTCAAGTCAGTCCCAATTCAAGTCAGTCCCAAATCAAGTCAGTCCCAAATCAAGTCAGTCCCAAATCAAGTCAGTCCCAATTCAAGTCAGTCCCAATTCAAGTCAGTCCCAAATCAAGTCAGTCCCAATTCAAGTCAGTCCCAAATCAAGTCAGTCCCAATTCAAGTCAGTCCCAATTCAAGTCAGTCCCAATTCAAGTCAGTCCCAAATCAAGTCAGTCCCAAATCAAGTCAGTCCCAAATCAAGTCAGTCCCAAATCAAGTCAGTCCCAAATCAAGTCAGTCCCAAATCAAGTCAGTCCCAATTCAAGTCAGTCCCAAATCAAGTCAGTCCCAAATCAAGTCAGTCCCAATTCAAGTCAGTCCCAATTCAAGTCAGTCCCAATTCAAGTCAGTCCCAAATCAAGTCAGTCCCAAATCAAGTCAGTCCCAAATCAAGTCAGTCCCAAATCAAGTCAGTCCCAAATCAAGTCAGTCCCAAATCAAGTCAGTCCCAAATCAAGTCAGTCCCAAATCAAGTCAGTCCCAAATCAAGTCAGTCCCAAATCAAGTCAGTCCCAAATCAAGTCAGTCCCAAATCAAGTCAGTCCCAAATCAAGTCAGTCCCAAATCAAGTCAGTCCCAATTCAAGTCAGTCCCAAATCAAGTCAGTCCCAAATCAAGTCAGTCCCAAATCAAGTCAGTCCCAAATCAAGTCAGTCCCAAATCAAGTCAGTCCCAAATCAAGTCAGTCCCAAATCAAGTCAGTCCCAAATCAAGTCAGTCCCAAATCAAGTCAGTCCCAAATCAAGTCAGTCCCAAATCAAGTCAGTCCCAAATCAAGTCAGTCCCAAATCAAGTCAGTCCCAAATCAAGTCAGTCCCAAATCAAGTCAGTCCCAAATCAAGTCAGTCCCAATTCAAGTCAGTCCCAATTCAAGTCAGTCCCAATTCAAGTCAGTCCCAAATCAAGTCAGTCCCAAATCAAGTCAGTCCCAAATCAAGTCAGTCCCAAATCAAGTCAGTCCCAAATCAAGTCAGTCCCAAATCAAGTCAGTCCCAAATCAAGTCAGTCCCAAATCAAGTCAGTCCCAAATCAAGTCAGTCCCAAATCAAGTCAGTCCCAAATCAAGTCAGTCCCAAATCAAGTCAGTCCCAAATCAAGTCAGTCCCAAATCAAGTCAGTCCCAAATCAAGTCAGTCCCAAATCAAGTCAGTCCCAAATCAAGTCAGTCCCAAATCAAGTCAGTCCCAAATCAAGTCAGTCCCAAATCAAGTCAGTCCCAAATCAATATTATATTATATTAAATTATTTTATATCATTTTATATTATATTATATTATATTAAATTATTTTATATTATATTATATTATATTATATTAATTATATATTGTTATATTAATTATATTATATATTATACTATAGTAGATTATCATACAAAATTAAGATTTATGGGTTTAATCCAACTGCATATATTGTATTATATTATATTAATTATATATTATGTTATATTAATTATATTATATATTATAGTGGATTATCTTACAAATTTAAGGTTTAAGGGTTTAATCCAACTGCATATATTATATTATATTAATTATATATTATGTTATATTATACTAAAGTCTTTTTTTAATATATTGTTGTTTGTTTATTATACAAAATTAAGGTTTAATGCGTTTACTCCTATTATAATATATTATGTTATATTATATTAATGTATTTATTTAATTAATTTAATATAACATTTAATATAAAATTATATGATATTAATTCCTTCATATGAAATTAAGGTTTATGGGTTTAATCCTATTATTCCTACTATTTTCATGACAATTTATCGTCAGCACAAAATGAATGATTGTCACAGGCCTGATTTAAAAATTAATTTAAAACGAATGTGTAAAAAACAAACAGCAAGGGCTTCAATTTAAGGTTTGGGTTTTATATGCTTGATGTGCTTTGAGTTATTATTGCCATTTTTGATAAACGCTGTGATTTGCAAACTACAATATGATAAATGCATTCTCGCATTGCACACAAGAACGAATGTCTAAAATCAAACTACACTTGTTTTGCACGCATGCTTCACTATCAGTGTTGTTTATATGTTGAGTCTTTGTGACGTGTTTGTCTCCTCAGACCTTCGTGAATGACCTTCGCATCCCGGATCAGACGTACATCACCCTGAAGCTATCAGATGTCATTCGCTTCGGATATGATATCCTTCCTCAAACTCAGAACGGCATAAAACAGGCACAATAGTCCGCTGTGGTTTGACTCAGGGCTTTCTGATTTTGCTAAACCCGGCGTGAGAAAGAAAAGCTTGCAGAAATCCCTTCTGATAATGAGCAGAAACGCAGCTTTCCTGTTTATGAGACGGGTTTGTTCAGGACAGTGTTGTTCTCAGCGCGATAGAAATGATGTTACAAGCAGTTCGAATGAGTTGTCCCGCTGTTGTGTTCTTCCTCTCTGATCATTATGGGATAGTGTGTTTGTTCTTGACTGGTCACACACTCACACATATACATCCTGGAGAGAAGCCAACACAAGGTGCCAGAGGAAGCCCTCAAGGTAAATTTGAGTAAATCTCTGTATTCCTGCCCATGTTTAGCAATATTATGGTCTGTTGTGTAAAGCGCTATAGAAATAAAGGTGACTATTCAGGCTTATTTCCAATTTAATGTCTACATGGCATTATGACATATTGACTCGTCCCTCAGTGTGTAAAAACAGACGGGGAATGTAGGATTTTGAAAGTCTGACAGTAATCAGAGTCATCAGGTACAACTTTTAACCCTCTGGGGTTCTTGATTTATGGGTCACACTCAGGACTTTTGGGTCAAAAATGACCTGGAGGGCGGGATTAAGATAAAAGAGATTTGAGTAAAAGCAATGAAATATATTTTTGTTCAATAATGTTTTATCCTTTTTTGATGTTTTGAGATAATTTTATGATTTATTGTTAATATTTATGCAATAATTATGACCCATTTTTCCCATTGAATATAATATATATGTGTATATATATATAATATATATATATATAGCATGAGCATTTTTATCACGCAATAGCACATTTTTACCACTATAGTGGATCTTGCGTTTTATAAATATAAAAAAAAAATCATAGCTTCATCAGAATGGTCCGAAACTTGGTGACTTTGTTGGTACTTGGTATTATGATCACCCCAAAAAAATTGGGGACAGTCGTAAAAAAAATAGTCACACTCAGGACTTTCGGGTCAAAAATGACCCCCATAGGAAATGAATGGGAAATTGGCAAAAATATGAAAAATATTTTTTTGTGCATACAATCTATAAATCAGCCAGGATGCAGAATCTCTAAAACATCAAGAGTGCAAAACAGACAACAAAACTCACTCTCTCTCTCACACACACACACACACACACACACACACACACACACACACACACACACACGCCATTCCAAAAGCTAATTTTGTTTTTTGTGTGTGTGAGTGTGTGTATGTGAGTCTGTTTTGCACTCTTGAAGTTTTAGAGATTCACCCCTTCTGGCTGATTTGTAGATTGTAATGCCTAAAAACTCTGTATTTTCATATTTTTGCCAATTTCCTATTAATTTCGGACCATTCCGATGAAGCTACAATTTTCAAAAATATTTATAAACGCTTGGTCATTTTGACCTGAAGTACCCCAAAGGGTTAAATAGGTTTACTTGTAATCTGTTACCTATTACATTTCCAATGTAATGTTCTCTACTGTGTGTGTGAGTGAGTGTGTGAGTGTGTGTGTGAGTGTGTGTGAGTGTGTGTGAGTGTGTGTGAGTGTGTGTGAGTGTGTGAGTGTGTGTGAGTGTGTGTGAGTCTGTGAGAGTCTGTGAGAGTCTGTGAGAGTGTGTGAGAGTGTGTGAGAGTGTGTGAGAGTGTGAGAGGTGTGAGAGTGTGTGAGAGTGTGTGAGAGTGTGTGAGTGTGTGAGAGTGTGTGAGTGTGTGAGAGTGTGTGAGAGTGTGTGTGAGAGTGTGTGTGAGTGTGTGTGAGAGTGTGTGTGAGAGAGTGTGAGTGAGAGTGTGTGTGAGAGAGTGTGTGAGAGTGTGTGTGAGAGTGTGTGTGAGAGAGTGAGAGTGTTTGTGTGAGTGTGTGAGTGTGTGAGAGTGTGTGAGAGTGTGTGAGAGTGTGTGAGAGTGTGTGAGAGTGTGTGAGAGTGTGAGAGTGTGTGAGAGTGTGTGAGAGTGTGTGGGAGAGTGTGGGAGAGTGTGGGAGAGTGTGGGAGAGTGTGGGAGAGTGTGGAGAGTGTGGGAGAGTGTGGGAGAGTGTGGGAGAGTGTGGGAGAGTGTGGGAGAGTGTGAGAGAGTGTGAGAGAGTGTGAGAGAGTGTGTGAGAGTGTGTGTGTGAGAGAGATGTAATTTACATGTTCTCTGGATTCCAGCATGAAAGATACACCAGCCAGCTTCAGCTGGGACAAGAGACGCCGGAAACCAAGAAGCACTTCCAGACCGACGAGAAACACGTCAAACCAGAAAAAACAGAGCGCAAAAACATCACAGGTACTCCTGAAATACAGAAGAGCCCTCTCCACTTCCTCATTTCATGTTTTTGGGCTTATTGTGAATGAGTCATCAGTGACGTTTATCATGACAGAATATGCTAATCGATGACATAAAGATCGTTAACTCATAAATTCATCAACTAACCCTTCAGAAGCGTCCTGTCTCATTCTACTCTTCTTATTGAGTCTCTCCATCATTGTCCGACTCCGGTTTGAACACACAAGGCTGAACAGTTTTATTTCCTGTCTGCATGAGGTCATCAGAGCTGCTAACTCCATGAGCAGCAGCTCATTTGCATTTAAAGGGACACACGCACAAAAAAGGTGTATTTTTGCTCACCCTCAAAAAGTGACAATTTTAACATGCTATAAAACATGATCTGTGGGGTATTTTGAGCTGAAACTTCACACTACACATTCATCAGAGACTTATTTTACATCTTGTAAAAAGATGTAACCACCCCTTTAAATTCTGGACCTTTGGCAGTGAGGTGGGTTTGTTCGAGCTACCCGAGCCTATGTGCATGATGATGATAACTTTCTCAAACGGCAATATAGACACTTTCATTTCTGATTGATAAAATAAATTCCTATTTATTACCTTCTAGAATATCCAAATGTGGTCATTGAACTTTTACTTAAAAAAATTAGACCATTCAAAGATTTGCCTTGCGAATTTATCACCCATTTCTTTTAGAAAAGGGATCATTTAAGCTAGTTCTTGCCAACAAGACTGATCGCTAGGGATTTATTTCCATTCCATGAAGTCTTTTTGAATGGAAGCTCCCCAAAACGGAAGTGCCGCCCATAATTAAAAACGCAGTCGGCTCGTCAGGATTTAAAGTCTGACATCCAGAATCTAACCAACAGCGATGCCGTCATTTTAATATTTGCATACTGAATCGCTACGGTTTCCTTCAGGAAGTGCATGTCTAGTTTGAATATTGCTGTCTGTTAGTGATTTACAAGGCTTTTCTGCCCTTTCATTAACTCGTGTTTAAAATACCCACAAGTGTAAAGTTAAGACACGCTCTTTATCTTGACGAATACAGACCCTGTGACTTGATTAATCTTGATTAATGCACCGTTATGGGATTACTGTCAAACCCTGTTAAACTGTGTTTGCTGCTCTGTTTGGACTTGAGGACTTCACACGTCAGTCTTCATGTGCTTGCCAAGTCAGCCATCACTGCTCATACTGAGGGTTAGTGATGTGATCAAACCTCTAACACTCACTTGTAAAGCATCAGAGAAACGTGAAGTCGTCACACCCACTGAGACGCATTTGTTTAGAGCTCTTAAAGAGGGATAGTGTGGCTCATGGGGAAAATGAGGGGTTTCACAGCTGAGCGAACTGGAAGGCCTGAATCATCCAGTGAAAGCGAGTTCAGAGCGTCTGCTGTGTTTGTAGATGATGTGAATTTTCCGAAAAGCAGAAACGTGTCATGGAGCAGGCGTCCGTTCTTCACGAGGGAACCGTGAACATGCAGATGTGTTGTTCAATTATTGCAATGTTTACTTAAAATCTCATGGGGACTTTCAGGTGGAGATTTTAGGTCAAAGTGTCTCTCAGCGAACAAAAAAAGTTTAGTAGATAAATGCAGCTAAAAATAAATAGTGTATGTAGTTTACACTTTATAATGCAGTTAAGTGCATGCGGTTTTTATATGTAACTTCATGAGAGCGTTTATGTCCTGAACTTTCGGTGCTTTCTGACCTGGTCCTGCCCAACTGACTCATGGGATTGAATCATGTTTTATTGCCTTTTTCCCTAGTTCTGTTAGCCTGGCGTGGCCATACTCAATTCTAGTCAGAGTCTGGTACCGCTCCATTGAGCTTTGATTATGGGGCGTGTTTCAACCGAGCCAGGAAAGACCTCAATTGGATAGACCTACAACCAATCAGAGCAACGGAGCGACGCTTAACGTTAGTTGTCAAATGTTTACAGAACTCAACTGCACTGGGTTGCCAAGTCCATGTTTTTCCCGCGGGTTAAAGCGACCCCAATTATGTGATTATATAAACCCAGGAATGCAAATTTTAGCGGCAACCTTGCCAAAATAACCTTTTTTGCCAACCAAACGCCATTTTTTTCCGGAGAACCCCCCCGGAAAGCTATTGTTTTTGGCTATAGTTTTGAGTAGCAATTGCACGACATTGCAAAAAAACATGGCAACCCTGTCTGCACGCACACTGGATTAAGTAACGCTACAAGAAGATGAGTGTAAACGATCTTTGCCAGTGTTGTAATAAAATAATTTAAGGATACACAGAGTACTTCCCAACACGATCATCGTTTCAGAGAGAAATAGTGAAGGTGAATGCATATACGAACAAGTTCTCCGTTTAGGATAAGAGCAAATTCAACCCAAAGCGCCTTTGATGACGTGGATGATTACGTGACTGTTGATCATCTGTCCATCATCGTCTAAAGCCCGCCCTGATGATTTCATTGGTCCGAACAGTTTCTGTTCGGGCATAATTACTCCTCTATGGAGCGATTCCAGACCAAACTGCCCGAGCAAAAAATGTTGTGGGCGGGGCTAAATTCGGCTGGCATCCGGGCTATAGTTCTGTACCAAATAAGCAGCTCTTACATTAGATTCAGATGATTTTTGAAACTTCATAAAGGGAGAGTTCACCCAAAAACGTAGTTCACCCTGAAGTTGTTGTTAACCTGCATGAAGTTATTTCTTCTGTTGACAGGCTCCAGACTAACATTTGGGAGCAGTGGCACCAGCGCCAGCGAGGAAAATTGATCATTAAGTTAATTTAATCATACAATTACTATTGCTTTGCAGTTTGTTGTTAATAAGTGCAGTTACTAATAATAGTACATGTTTGTTTATTGGAAATTTAACAGTGAAGCTCTAAGCTGGAATTGATATGCAGATAAAATAACTTTTATTAACAACACTAATGTGCAAAAACCTAATTTTATAGGGAAAATTGGTATTAAATATGCCATTGTTCTTCTATAGTCTAACACTGAACTGACCGACAGCTTCAGTGATTATGAAGAAGCTCTGTACTTGCTTTCTGTGTAATTCAGTCACAATTTGAAGACTACTTTCCCCCATATATTAAAGGTGGGGTAAGTGCTTTCTGTAAACCGATATTGATATTTTAAATCACCAAAACAGACACGCCTCTATTTTGATAGCTCAGTCCAGTTCCTCCACACCAAACTCGCTCATCCGTGTCTTTATGGACTGACGCTTTGTGCACTGGAGCGCAGTCATGTTGGGACAGGAAGGGGCTTTCACTGGAACTAAGGGTCAAGCCCATCCCATGAAAAACAACCCCACCCCATAATCCCCCCTCCACCAAACTTTACACTCGGCACAATGCAGTCCGGCAAGTCCCGTTCCCCTGGCAACCGCCAAACCCAGACTCATGCGCTGACCCCGCTCTGTGATTTTCACTAAGTGGCTGAGTTGCTGTTGTTCCCAATCGCTTCCACTTTGTTATAATCCCACTAACAGTTGAGCGTGGAATATTTAGTAGTGAGGAAATTTCAGGACTTATTGCACAGGTGGCAACCTATCCCGGTCCCACGCTTGAGTTCACTGAGCTCCTGAGAGCGACCCATTCTTTCACAAATGCATGCCTAGTGCTTGATTTATACACCTGGGGCCATGAAGGGATCAGAACACCTGAACTCAGTGATTTGGAGGGGCGGCCCAAATTAATACAGATTTTTGGCTGAACTGCCCCTTTAAAAATAAAGCAATTCAATAGAAGAGGCATTTTTGTTGGGTGTTGCTGTGTGAGTGTATACTCATGTGCTGAATGATATTCACACAAGGTTTCAACATAGTACCGCCACCCAAACTCCATTCCCTCTGTCGGAAGGGTGTCACCATAATGAGAAACAACTTTCCAAATTAACTAGCGCTGTGTTTTCGGCTGCTCCCTGTTCTGAGTGTGTATGAAATGTTTGCTGCCTGTTCCATCTTTGTCTGTGTTGATATTAAATAGCGTCTCCCTGACAACAGTGTCCGTGCTGCGGCGTGCTTTAACCAGCGTGACTGGTTATCTCTGACAGACAGTGGGCTGGTAGATGACGGGTTAGATCTGATTACAGAGGCCGCGTCGGGTGGAGTCGAGACTGTAGTGCCAGCACTGTTGGCTTCTCTAAGGGCTTCAGGCCAGACATGCAGAATGTGCATTAAAGCTTTCCAAACATTTAATTTGGTTTGTAATGAAGCGGTTGTTTGCTGGCACTTTCTTTCTTTCTTTCTTTCTTACTAACATAATGTAACTTAACGTAACTTCGTAAAGTAACGTAACGTAACTTAGCGCAACTTAACGTAACTTTGTAATGTAACTTTGTAATGTAACTTTGTAATGTAACTTTGTAATGTAACTTTGTAATGTAACTTTGTAATGTAACTTTGTAACTTACCGTAACTTTGTAATGTAACTTTGTAACTTACCGTAACTTTGTAATGTAACTTTGTAACTTACCGTAACTTCGTAACTTACCGTAACTTTGTAATGTAACTTCATAACTTAACGTAACTTCGTAAAGTAACTAACTTCGTAATGTAACTTCGTAAAGTAACTTAACTTCGTTACTTAATGTAACTTCGTAAAGTAACGTAACTTCATAACGTAACTAACGTAACTTTACTTAACATAACGTAAAGTAACTACGTAACTACTTAACATACTTTGTAACATACTTCGTAACGTAACTTTACATAACATAACTTTACATAACAACTTTACGTAACGTAACTTTGCGTAACTTCGTAACGTAACTTTACATAACATAACTTTACGTAACGTAACTTTGCGTAACTATGTAACGTAATGTTACTTTATGTTAACTTAACTTACGTAAGTAATTTTATTTTAAGTTATTTTAAATTGTAATATTTCACAATATTACTTTTTTGTATTTTTTATCCAATGATTTCTTTTATAGGTTATTTTTAATTTTTAATTTTATAAATGTTTATCGATTTTGATTTATTTAGTTTTTTTAATATATTTTAAATTTTGTAAAATACTTTTTTCCCCCCTACATTTATATTATTTATAAATATTTAAATATAGTTAAAATTATTTCTTTATTTCTAAAAGTAATCACGCATTTATGATACTTAATGATTTCGTTTATTGTGTAAATAAATGTATTCTGTTTTAAATTACACTTACAATTTTATACATTTTTTTAATTATTTCTTTATTTCTAAAATGTCATGTCACCAACTTATATATTAGTTTTAATTAATTAATTATTGATTTTTTTTTTCATTTTGTAAATGTGTTTTTTTTTACCTACATATATATAATTTATAGATATAAAAATATTTTAAAACTATATTTAAATATTTTTAAAATATGTTTTTTATGATTTCGTTTATAGTATATTATAAAAGTATTTATAATTTTTTATAAATTTGTTTAAAATGTTTTTTTTTTCATTCTTTCTGTATTTCTAAAATGTAATGTCACCAATATATTTATTTGTTTGATATTTAATTTATTTATTATTTTTTTTTTTACATTTATTTATTATTTCTGTTTCTAAAATACATCACTTATGTATTGATGTAAAATTATTTGGTATTAAATAGATTTTTATTTAATCTTTCCTCTACCATCTACTAGTTCCACTGTATTAAAGGAAGTGTCTTCATCTTCAGTGGTGTCATCACTCCCTTTCCTTTCCCATGTTTCCTTACAGATGCTCCCGTGTCCAGACCCACGCCTCTCTACGGCCAGCCGTCCTGGTGGGGTGAAGATGATGAAGAGAAGGGAGAGCGGTGTGACCCGGGCACTCATGAACATCACACAGGTCTGGAACTGTGCCTTATGAATCCCAGAAGCACATTTACACAGGGACTTGATATTAAAGCGGGAGGAAATGATCGAGTGCAGTCATCACCTGAGTCTCTCGATGCTAGTTAAAGAGACGTGTGGACAGGAATGCAGATCCTGTAGTGTTGGCTGAGCCGGTGCTAAAGTCCTCGCTGGCGTGAGCTTTAAACATGTCTGCCTCGTGATGGATTAGCAGCCGTCTCAGCTCCTATGAGAAGGTCATTGTGTTTCCCTCCTGTCTTAAGCACTTCTCAGAGTTTTCTTCACAGATTAAAGCGTGACCATAGAAACTTTTGTTCCGTTGCATTTCAGTTTCGTGCTTTTTGTTTTTCGAGCAAAAGTAGGAGTCACCTTTGGGTTAGCATTAGCACGCATTGACATCTTTACTGACACTGTTAAACACAGGCATGAAATGTGTCTGATGTGTCCTGACCAGCCACGCTGAGATAATCATTAAATCTGTTAATCTGAGTTTTCATCCTAACCAGCCGCAGCACAGACAGATTTATGGATTTGAGATTTAACGCATGGTTTAGAAATTAGATGTTTCATGCTCCATAACCCACATATTTATAGATTTGTGGTTATTTGTTTTTGATTTATTAATATTTAAATTCATTTATTCTTTTTAAGTGTGTTATTAAGTTTGTCTTCTACATTTATTTACATGTAGATTTTCTTTTGCTTTCTTAAATGTCACATTTATGTTGTTTTTTTAATTCATGCATTTATTTTCTTACCTAAATGTATGTTTTTATAAATGTATTAGAATAATTTATTTTATAATGTTTTTTAAAACATTTATAAAAACATAAATTTAAGTAAACATTAATTAAAAAATACATGAATAAATAAAACTGAAAAACTTATTTTATTTTAGATTTTCTTTTTATCTGTCACCAGTTTTTATTTGTTATGTGTTTTAGTTATTCTTTAAATTCATGAATTTCAAATTCATTCATTTTTCTTACCTAAAATTTTATAAATACCTAAAGTTTTTGTAAATTTATTTGAGTAATATTTTAGAAATATATATTTTTAATCTATAATGTCACCAGTTTTTTTTCTGTTTTATTTATTCTTTAAATTCTTGATATTTAAAAAAAATAATAAGACATTTTTTTAAATCCATTTTCAAATTAATGTATAAAAACATTAAGGTAAAAGTATTTTTTTTAAATGTCAAGAATGTAAAGAATACATTTTTTTAAATGTATAATTTTACCAGTTTTTAAATGTTTTTCTGTTTATTCTTTAAATTATTATATATTTAAATTTATTTTCATACCTAAAATTTATTTGAGTAATTATTTTAGAAATATTTTTAAATCCATATTCAAATACATTTATAAAAACATAAATTTTGGTGTAAATAAATAAAAAAATACATGAAATTTAAATAATAAATAAAACATAAAAACAAATAAAATCTGGTGACATTTATAGTTTCAAAGAAATAATTCAAAAATAATGAATTTGTTTTTCGGTTTTATTTATTCTTTAAATTAATGTATTTTTACAGTTTATTTTCTTACTTAAAATATGTGTTATTAATGTATTTGAATAATTATTTTAGAAATATTTTTAAAATAAATGTATAAAACATAAATTTAGGTAAAAATACATAAATAAAAAATGATGGGTTTAAATTAAATTCTATTTAAAATGTTAATATTTACTTTACATTTGTGTACGCTTAAATTTATTTTGATCTAAATTTGTTTTCTACATTTATTTGAATATGGTTTTAAAAAATATTTCTAAAATATTTTTAATTATAAATCAAATTAACTTTAAATACATTTTTGTTTCCTCTTTGTTCTGTTTTAAAGTGAAATTCGGTCTAAAATCCAACTCCACAGAGCTGTATATT
Source organism: Gobiocypris rarus (assembly GCA_023029165.1). Lineage (NCBI taxonomy): Eukaryota > Metazoa > Chordata > Actinopteri > Cypriniformes > Gobionidae > Gobiocypris > Gobiocypris rarus. Next base: position 39,026,915 of record CM040925.1, on the reverse strand, counting down.
AAACATAAATGATATTGTTGCTTCAGTCTGCAGTTTGGTTTTAGTTTGGACAGAAAATGACTTAATGCTGGGAAGTGTGCACACGTGACAGGACAGTGAGATATTCCTCAAATACCTGACTCTACTAGGGTGACCTCACAGCAGGGGTGACTTAAGTCATTTAAGTGAATTAGCTCCTCTTCTGTACGTCACACACACACGAGTTTGACACGCATCTCAATCTGTGCAGTTTGAAGGGATGATGCTTCTGTGAAGCTTGTGTTTTGAGCCAGTGGTTTCAAGTGCGTAGCGTACATGATTTCAGTAAACCAGGCTTTGTGAAGTCATAACCGTTTCAAAAGTTTGCTGCTAGAATCTCAGTAAACCCAGGAATCTCAGTGACTGTGGTTTTAACTCGTCTCAAACATTATTAAAGACACGTTTGTGTAGTAAATGGACTAAGTAGACAAGTAGTTAAAGGGTTACTTCAGCGATTAGCATTAAGCTTTGTATCAGTAGAAACCCGGGAGTATATTCAAATTATTGTACTTTCCCCCCTCATATGACCCTGAGACGAGAGAATTATGTATTTTATTTCTGGAAAAATTCCTCCGATGACTCAAATATCGTAATTTTTCGTCATCGGAGGAGTTTTTGTCCAGAGGCTAAAGACTACAGCCAGCAGGAGGCGCTATTCCCACATGTTTTCAACATCGCACTCACAGCACTCGCCCGGAGCTGCGGAGATTCATGTAAACGGAGCGGTGGAGAGCAAAGGGAGTGTTTTAACTGTTCAAATGAACTTCCTATGAAAGTTAAGCTTCCAAAGACATGAACTGAACACGCGCCAGACTGATCACGCGCTGGGAATGAATCCCGTGATTACCTCCGCTCATGTGATGAATGTAATCCGATCCTGCTGCGTTTGTGCCGTGACGCTCAATCGGCTCACTCGCATTATATCGAACAGACACGTTCAGTTTTTAATTGTAGTGTCTCTAACTGAACTGATTTTCTGAAAATGAACGCGGTGGGCAAGTGATCCAGTAATCCAGTAGACGACTAGCGTGCCTAGAGTAGGGCAGTGAAGCAGTGCATTCTGGGAATTGTTGTCTTTCATCCCCATGAGACAAAAATACATTTTCTGTGTTTTCTCAGTCTAGAAGGCACCAAATTCAAAAATAATTTCACATTTCTACTACATTAATGACCCAGTTTAAAGGTACACTATGTAGGATTTTTGCAGTCAAATATCCAAAAACCACCAGGCCAGTGTTATATATTTTGTTCAGTTGAGTTCTTAAAATATCCCAAATGTTTCCAACTATTTGTAAATTGTGAGAAAATCGCTATTTTTACCAATGAACCGGGACGTGTGAGCATAGCGTCTGAGGGAGTCGCCTGTCAATTGCGTCATATCTGCGTTACCCTCGTTTCCGGTTTGATTTTGCAGAAAAGCTTTACTCTCACTGCAGTGTGAACAAGTGTCACAGCAGCCGCCGAGCGAATGCACAGAGTAACGTCATAACATCATTGTAAACACACTTAAATGTATCTAATATAATAAACAGAGCTGCGTTACCTCATACTCGGAAAATCGGAGATTGAGCGGCAACTGTGTCCCGTCATAATAAAAGTCCCGCTACTCGCGAGCAGTGTGTTTGTTGAACAATCTCTCCAGCGGCCTTACTCAGCTCCCTCAGCACTCGCCTCTGCTCTGCTTCATATACAGTAAAGTTAATAATCGCATCCATGAACATGATTTCTGCCCGAGTCCAATCCCGATTCTTTTCCACCGGCTGTGAGGTGAAGACAACATGTCCCAAGATTCTGCGCTCAAACTTAACGTCATCAAACTACGCCTTTGTTTTGAACAGGCGCCCTCTAGCGGACGGAAAAGTCACATAGTGCACCTTTAAATACAGATTCATCTTCCCTGCGCTGAAGTACCCCTTTAAGGCCTGATTTGCCAAGTCACACAAAACAAGCCCTACGAATGAATAAAATAACACACATTATACAGACACCTCATATTTAATGGTATTTGATGTTTTTTAGGCTACGTTTAAAGAGAAAATTACTCGCAGCTCTTGTATGAATAACTTTAGTTTAAGCATTTATCTATCAATTTATACAGTGAAAATGATGCAGTGTTATTTTACATTTCATTACTTTATTAGACTTTATTATTGCATTTTCTTTTATGCAATATTAATAGTGTCTGCTGGCACACCACTTTCCAAAAAGCACTCCCAGTTTTATTAATAATGTTAACCTGAGTGAGAACTGTTACTAGAATTTGTTTGAATTACATTTGTTTAATGTATTTTTGTTGATGTTAAAATGGATTTTAAAACATGGTATCGAAAAAAGTATCGTTAGGAACCGGTATCGAAATTGGCATCGGATCGAAAGATTTTGAACAATACCCAGCCCTAAGCCGATACAGGCCCGGAGTGGCCATCGGGAGAATTTGCCGGCTCATAAATTGTGCCGGGAGACTCGCCTGCTTTCGATATATGTGTACGGTTACTGTGTGACTGATATAACACAGATAATCACGCTAGATTTGAATTTAATTCAGCACATGATCATAAGACGTGTGTGCCGCTTTCTGTTGTCAGAGCGCGCACGCTCTCTCTCTTTATCATTTAATGCTGTGGCGCGAGTTAGCGAGAGTGCTGATCGCGGAAGGATAAAATGGATACTAAAAAGATGCAGGGGAGCTGAAAAAGCCAGGTCAAAAAAAGAAAAGCACTGGAGGATGACGTGGCCAAACGTGCCAAACTGACAGATATATTTTCTAGACAAACGAGCACACGGAAACTAGTGAATCTTTTTTGTTGGTGACTCAAGGTACAGTGACCACAGTAGCTACATGTACATTTATGCATTTTGCAAATGCTTTTATCCAAAGTTACGTTTTAATATCATATGTTTTAATCAAATTTCAGTGATTTTAGCTTTTTGACTTATTTTAAATGTGATTGTGGTTACAGCTAATTCTGATTACCCAAATTTTATATTTTATTTATCATATTGATGTGAATATAAAAACAATAGTGCAAAAAGTATATTTCTTACTGTAGTACTTTATTTTTGTTTAAATGCAAACCCTTTTTTTCAGTATGTAGCAGTTGGACTCTTTGTAGCAGAAAACTTAGTATGTGATTTGTTATTTGGGGGGTGGATGCTGTTCTTGAGCATAGACTCCCAGACTTGCGCCATCGTGATGAACAGTGCACATCTGAAGCGTCTCAGCTGACGGAAATAATACATTATTTATCGACTTTAAGATATCAGACTCATTTTCTTATCTGGCCGATAACAATAACATTAAACATGAACATATATCGGCTAGGGTTGTGCCGATGGAGCGCCACCATTCGTGATGCCACGCCCCCCGTTGCGAGTGCGACACACACTAATCCTCTTCTATAGTTAAACTAAAAACTTTGCAGGGATTGCTCTGTAAATTAAACTGAGAGTATAACTAAAGCATTTATGCTATTTTAAACACTGTAGTCTATGCTAGATATATAGCCTACATTTTTAAATAATCCATTTCATAAGCATGCGTGTTTATTTTAGCACTTCCGTCAGTGAAACAACACACTACAGCCTGTAAAACATTTAAACGATTATCAGTTAATAATGGGAACATAAAGATTAAGACAATTAAATATTCGTTTAAAAAAAAAAAGTTTTATTTCCCCGCAAAGATGCGTCAGCTTTGAGATGAATGTGGGACACGAGCTGAGACTCCTTCTCGAATATCAACGTCTTCATGTTTTCTCCTGATGTTGCAAAGCAACACATGTTGTAAAACGTCCTGAAGAGCGAATTTTATCTTCCACAGGGTCAAGACATTTAGGCTATGTTTGATTATGCACTGCCAGAGAAAACGAAATTAAAATCGGCGGTGTGTGTGTGTGTCCGCGTGAATTGCGCTGTTCAAATAAAATTGATGCGCCAAGTCTAATAAGAACAAACTGTGTTAAATAAAATTGGAAGTAAAAGGTATTCGTAATACATTGTTTTTTTCTACTTCACCACAGTAAAGCATTTGAATGGGTAGGCTATAATAGACTTAATTATAAGCAAACGAAAGGAAGAAACGCTTTACAATTCCCTGCGAAAATGAGTGTACGCGAGTGAAGATTTATGAAAAGAAACGATGTCCAGTGGGATAAAATGGACTAACTGTTAGCCTTTTGGTTATGCCTATTGTTAAAGTTCATGGAAATCGGAAAATCGGGTACAAACATATTTGAAAAGCTGGCAAATCTTTAATTGGGCTCAGCCTCCCTCTCTCATTCGGCATGAATCCATATGTTTTCATGGCTGCGATGTATAACTGCAATTTATTTCCTTTGAAAACAATTTTTGTGCTTCTGTCCTGTGGTAATATATTCACGCATAACAGCATTCACATACAAAACACGGGGATAATAACGAAATTATAGTTTTAAATAGAAAATAGTATTTATGTAAGGAGGTATATTAAAATAAAAAGTGCACAACTCTTTACTTTGTTTCCCCTCATGTGCAACCTAGCGGGTGAGTCCTTATTTGGGTTAGCAAAATAACGAAATAGAAAATAGTATTCATGTAAAGAGATAGTAAAAACAGATATAGTATTAAAAAAAAAAATAAAAAAATTACGATATCATCGTCCATCGCGATGTTTTACTGTAAACATCGTCAACTGCCAATTTAGGGGACATCGCCCAACCCTAATATCGGCTGCTACCGATATTGTGGCCGATATATCGTTGCATCCCTACTCGATCTTCCCTTAGTGAGAAATGCCCGACTTCTCCAGTTGTTTTATTTGCATAAACCCCGCCTCTTTCTAACAATCAACTGCAAGCTCGCATTCAGACCCGCCTCCATTTCTGAGTGCCACGCCCACATCTCAGCATCCAATCAACAATCGATGGATAGAACCAAGTCCCCGCCCCCATGGTTTGCAATAATCCATATCTCTCAGATGAACAGGAAGAATAATTTCTGTCATGACATCCGTTCACTCTAAACTATCGTGAGAAGAATGGCAATGTATGAACATATGATGAACTCGAATGTGTTGAGCAGGGATACACCGATATACACATTTTGCCCGATATCCATAACCGATAATTCTTTATATTTAAGAGCTGATAACCGATATATATCGGCCAATCCATCAAAATCCAAATTTTGTATGTAATTTTTGAGAGTCTGATTTACAAAAACAAAAGTCTCTCCATTAAATCCATGTCCCAAACACAGAATTATGATGTTCTCATTATGATTTTATGTTACCGATATGACTGACTCTGAACTTTGAAGTGATTTAGATCATATTTCAATCAGTTCAAACCCATCATGATGAACAGTGCACATCTGAAGTGTCTCAGCTGAAGGGAATATTACATTATTTATCGGCTTTAAGACATCGGACAAATTTTTTTATCAGTCCGATACCGATAATATTACAAATGGACATATCGGCCGATATTGTGGCTGATGTATCGTGCACCCCTAATCGAAATGCTCCATTAGTTCATATTAAAAATCATTAATAACACTGATGTCTTTTCACAGAAAACCATAAGGACGGTACCAGATGTGAGGTCAGTGTTTCTCCAGATGAGCTTCACGATGGCCAGGGCAAGTCCGGCTACTCCTACCGCAAAGAGCCAAGCTACTTTGAGATTCCCACAAAGGAGATCCATCCGAAGCCAAAAACTTCATCCCTAGAAGTCCAAGAGATCCCCACAAAAGACACGGACCACAAACCCCCCTCCACACCCCCAGTGGTACAGGGCCACGCCTCCTTCACCATTGAGTTTGATGACCAAACCCCGGGAAAGATGAAGATCAAGGACCATGTCACAAAGCTCTCCGTCCGCCAGCGCAGGAACCCCACCAAGGAGTCGATAGCTAGGCTTCCGGAGGTGATGTCGGTGGAGAGCAAAGTTGCTGATTGGTTGGTGCAGAGCGACACCACTATGTCGAGGAGTCTGGATGGGCAGTGTGTGTCGGACGAGCTCTCGAGCAAGAGCTTCAAGGGTAAACGACAACAGAATCACTTTTGTACAGTTTGAAAGGTTATCTGAGGATAAGATTTGGGATGCTCCGATATTCAGATCGGGTATCAGCTCCGATACTGCCTTTTTGCCGGATCAGATATCGGTCAGAGGATACACATTACTATTTTTAATGTTTTTGAAAGAATTGTAATAATTAGGGGCCAAGCACGAAGGTGCGAACCCACCTATTGAAATCGTTAGCGTTCTTCTTCTTATTATTATTCTGTCTAGGAGTCTATGGCAGTCCATAAAACAGCTTGCGGGAGAGTTATGAAATTTGGCACACTGATAGAGGACAGTCTGACCTGTCACCATATCTGCCAACAAGCCCTGACAGTACTCAAAAAGTTTTCGGGGAAGCACAAAAGTTATAATGGATTTTTCCAAAAATGCTAATAACTGTTGATTAAATTTGACTATTGTGATAAAACCGCTTCCGGGAAATTTCTGAAATTTGACACACTTATAGAGGATAGTCTGATCTGTCAACATAGCAAATTTGAAGTCTCTAACTTAATCCCTCTAGCGCCACCACCTGTCTAAAGTTTCACTTATGTTTATGCTAATAACTTTTGAACCATAAGGGTTAGAAGCTAAATTACGTCATTTTCCGTCATGAAAAATGTCCCGCCTTTTTGAATTAAAAAATTAACTCCTTCTAGGCCTTTGCTCAAATTTTCAGACTATGCTTCAGACTATGCTGACAAAACGTTATTAGATTAATCGAAATGTTCTCGAATAACGCGTTAACGAATCTGACAAAGTGCCCACAAAAATGAATGTCAGGTTATATCTCTGCAACACTTTAGCATACTCTTACCAAACTTGGTGTGTGTTAGGCCAACCATGACCTGAGGCTGCCTGCAATGTTTCAGAGCAGTGCCACCTAGTGGTCCAGAGTGGATATTTTTAATTATGACTTCAGAACGCTTTAGCCAAAAATCACAACTCAAAAAGTGCTATATTTTACGAACACATTGGTGTATCATTACGAAACTTGGCATGTGTCTTCGGCACCAAGCCCTGACGGTACTCAAAACGTTTCTGGGAAGCGCCACCTTGTGGACAAAAGTTATAATTAATTTTCCAAAAAAATGCTGGTAACTGTTGATTAAATTTGACTATTGTCATAAAACATAGATTCATTGGTTCATGCCAGGAAAATAGATCCCAATTTTACCATATTTGGCCAAACTTCCTGTTTGCCATTTTGATTTCCTTTACAAACATACTTTTTCGAACTCCTTCTAGACCATTTGTCTGATTTTCACCAAAATCGAATCATAACATCTTCAGACCATGACTGCAAAAAGTTATTAATTTCATGTCAACAGACAAAACCGTTTTCATATACCGCAGTGACAAAGTTGGCGTATGATGCCAAAATGACTCTTGTACTATCTTTGTTGTGCCTGCTATTCACTTTCTAAATGCTGACCTGTGTTATTTCCAGATGCACACAATCATGAAGATGATGATGATTTGGAGGAACCAGAAGGAACTCAGTCAATGTCCCACTCTGGGTCACAAAAGGAGGGAGAAGATTACCCAACTAACTACATGCCAGATTCAAAGAGCCAAGGCAAACCGGATCCCCAGCAAGCTTTCATGGTCGAGTTCTTTGAAGATACTCAGCGTAAAAGACGCTCGCAGTCGTTCACCAATAACATGTCTTCTCCTGACTTCCAGTCTGCTCTAAAAAGCAAGTTAGACAAACGGAAAGTTGCAGCCCAGTCCGGAGAGCGGACAACCTCTTCATCCGGACACAATCCACCCACACAGCAGTTCACGATTCCCCTCAAAGATGGTTCTCAGCGGGCCGGATCTCTCCGGCGGGAGAAGAGCGAAATCCGTGTGAGCACGTCTGAGTTTAGCTCCCGCTCCGCGTCCAAACCCTTTGGCAGCATCGGCCGGAGGTCCAAACTGTCGCAGGACTTCGCAGCCGAGTTGCTTAGGGTGTCGAAACCCAGTCCTGCCCCCACATGGGACCACAAGAACTCATCTTCAACAACTGCTGTGACACATCAGAGTGTCCCTCCCACGTCACAAAATCACACCATTAATCAGACAATCAGATCTCCCTCCACGCCCATGGAGGTCAACTGTACAGAGGCCAAAACCGCGCCTCCAGAAGAGGAGGACAGTTTAAGTGATGCTGGCACTTACACCATTGAAGCTGAGGGACCAGACAAAGAGGTCGTGGAGGCACGGAGCTTAATCGATCAGGTACGACCCCGTCAGCCTGACATCACATTTGAGTAGGGCTGGGCAGTATGACGACATATACAGTGCTTTAAAAGCATTCGAACCCCTTGCAGAATCAGTGAATAATCCCGAATAAGATATTTTACATAACTGATGTTTATATTAAAGACAAAAGAACCCTGAATTTATAATAATGACCCCGTTCAAAAGTTTACACACCCTTGATTCTTAAAGGTACTGTAGGTGATTCTCTGCAGAAACATTTTTTGTTATGCTGGACACACACACACACAGTAACTGTTACTGTAATTTCTTTATCCTGTAGAAAGTCTTACATTTTAAATTCAATTACACGCTTTTATTCCTTTACTTTTTCTACTCTCATAAAATACTTGAATTACATGTTGACTTTTAACCCTAAATTTAGCGTCCAACAGCAGATACTTCACGTTTTGTCTGTTTGATGCACATGTACGCTCTCCCGGCGCTCATTCAGTGAAGTTTAAAGCTGTCAGAACGTGCTTTCATGCTAAATGGAAATACTCATGTCAATTAGTAACATTTACAGATAAGGATATAAGCACTGTTGTTTATATAGAACCTGTAAAATGAACGGTTTGCGCTGAGGATGCAAAGCGCATGACCGGTTATGTTAATCGCTAATGCATTCGCTTGAAGCTTAAAGGGATAGTTCACCCAAAAATGAAAATGGGATTTTTATATGCTTACCCCCAGTGTATCCAAGTTGTAGGTGTGTTTGTTTCTTCAGTTGAACACAAATGAAGATTTTTAACTTCAACTGTTGCTGTCTGCCAGTCATAATGCATGTAAATGGGTAACATGAGTAAAACAACAAAAAATGTTTTGTGTATAGGCCTATTTATTGTATGCTTTTTATTTATATGAATGTATTCAGTTTTCTCTCTGTTGTCAGAAATGAGCTGTATACATACATATATATATATGTATGTATATATATATATATATATATATATATATATATATATATATATATATATATATATATATATATATATATATATATATATATATATATATATATATATATATATATATATATATATATATATATATAATGACAGCTTTGACACACAATTTTGACCTGACCTTATATAATGAGTATATATATATATATATATATATATATATATATATATGACAGCACCGGTTTGACCTTACTAGACGGAAGTAATGACACTTGATGAGAATCGTTCAGATAAACATCAAATCGTTTTGGGCGCTTGGATAATGTGCCTTTCCAGCAGCAGCTCGCTCTGTTTCCTCCACTATTTCTAGATGCATTTTGTCCATAGAAATGCGTTATTAAGTGCTGTAATTTGGCGCGACTGGTGGAAGTTAGTGGCAGATCTGGCTAATCGATAATGAGAATTGTTGTCGACGATTTTCATTATCGATTTTATCGATTAGCTGTTGCAGCCCTAGCTTGAACGCAGCATAAGCTGGTTGTTTTGGTTCAGGAGGAACTGTAAAAGGCGGCTGCTGTTTCGTTCAGGGGTCAGCATGGGCACCCTGACTGGTCAGCGGCTATGCCGCTCCATTCGCATCAAACTGAGATGCTCTGTGTATTCTGACCCTTTCTATCAGAACCAGCATTAACTTCTTGAGCAGTTTGAGCTCCAGTAGCTCGTCTGCTTGTCACAATTTGGCCCTTGTCAAACTCACTCAAATCCTTACGCTTGCCCATTTTTCCTGCTTCTAACACATCAACTTTGAGGACAAAATGTTCACTTGCTGCCTAATATATCCCACCCACTAACAGGTGATGAAGAGATCATCAGTTATTTACTACATATTATGCCTGATCGGTGTATATGCGTAAAAATACATTTAGACACTTTAGTGATTGCTATTGCATGCAAAGAGATTTAACACAACATTTTTCAGGAACAAATCGCCTACCCTGCCTTTAAGAAATAAAAAGTGAGACTGCATCAAGTTAGGGTTAAAATAACTGTTGCCAAAATGTATAACACGCTAGAAACATGCAATAATGATCCAGTCGGAGACTATTATGTATTTGCTTTAAATGCAAACCGCATCATACGGGCAGTGTATATAATATAATAACTATATTGTGAAATTACATTTCTCATATCATGATTTTGGTCATATCGCCCACTTCTACATTAAAGCGGCGTCAAGAACAAAACACATTCTGTTATTAGAAGCCATTGTTTCAGTTCTTCAGAGTATTTCAGTCACTTCCCAAGTGTTTTTATCACATCTCAAGTGCCTTCTGAATAACTCACCCAGTCAAGAGTTGAAGAGATCCAGTCAGATGGGAAGAAACATATAACTAAATTCATAATTCATGCATGCTTTATCATTAACAGGTGTTTGGTGTTGGCGAAAACAGCCAAACCTCAGCAGCCGCAACAGTTAAGCCTATATTTGGTGACACTGCGGCTCACGATAGTCTTCTACTCAGTGAGAATAGCTCAGGCCTAAAACTGGGCCAATATCCAACAGACCATAGTGACACAGACAAGGGTCCTGTACAGGTAAACTCTCACCTGACCGCTCACTCCGGATCATGGGCGTCAGTAGATCCATCTGTCAATCACTTATTTTCCTCTGTGATTTTATTAGGGTCTTTCTTGGGCTGTTTTGAGGTCTTCTTTCCTGCTTTTCGGATGATTATAAATGGGTGGGAAAGAGCCTGATATCTTTTTATGGTTGAGATATTTTCATATTATATTAAGTTTACTAATATTTTAAATATTATTGTTTCAATAGATAATCAAAGTATCTTAGATAACATCTAAGATTTGTGTTTTAAATGAGTTTTTGGTTGTGGGACAGCAGTTTGCACCAATTCTGTAGAATGGCCCATATACAAGAATTTTTTTAAGTCAAATGTGTAATGTTAAACTTATTTTACAGATACAGTGAAAATATCTCAATTTAAAAAATAATTTAGTTACCACTTTAAATCAGTGTGATGCAATAGAAGTTGTTCAGTTAGCTGGTTTCCTTCTTTTCTACAGATGCAGTCGATGACGACATTAACACCCGGAGGCACTCGGTGGGTTTCCCGCTGGGCCAGTTTGGCGGACACCTATTCAGACTCTGGTCCTGCCTCAGGACTGTTTGATATCCCCACACAGGTTGATCCTTCAGCCGGAGGTATGGAAGTTATGCTTGTTTTATCTGCTTTTGTCTTTGCTAGCACATCTAGTCCTATTAATCATGTCTTTTAAGCTGGTGAAAGGATCATCCACCAAGTTATGCTTAACCGGAGTGCTGACTACTCGGAAACAGGTCAGGGCAGCAGATCAAGACGAGTTCTGCCGCAGGTTCCTTTAAAGGAGAAGATCGAGACGCCACCGCCCGCGATACACATCCAGCCCGACTCGTACCTGTCAGGTATGGAGAGGAGTTTGCAAGTTCAGAAGCAAAAGTGGGATCCACAGAAACTGAGTGTCCAAGATGATGTGGATCCAGATAGCTTGAGTGATGCCAGCAAGTCCGATGATGGCTCTGTGGTTGAGCAGTGCAGGACGACTCCTGACGCAACTTATAAGACGTGGAATCGCTCTTCGAAGATGCAACCCAATCAAGAAGACCCTCCCAAATTCTCCTCTGCTACTTTAACACGACAGCATGGCAAACTAACCAAGAGCGACTGTTCACCTCCCAGCATTGATCACCCAAGGAAGGATGACTCTCTTGGTGCGGACAGTTTAGTGTCCATTGCCAGACAAGAAAGTTATACCAAAGAAAGGGCAAGCGACATCCAGTTGTCCAGATTGCCCCAGATATCTAGTCAACCCTCAGACAAAGATGCTTTTAAAGGTGTAAGCAATCAAGACACTCGGTCTTACCTTAAAGACACAGAGGATGTTCTGGCTTCTCTGGAAGCCAAGATTCTGGAGCAGCAAGACATCAATGGTCGCTCCCATCTGGAGGACTCCTTCTCGGGAGAATCAGACACCTCCAGTACAATCAGTGGCAAAAACCCTTCAGTTTCTGTTGCTAAGAAACCTGTGGTCCTCAGAGGACTTTTAAGAGGTACCGGTCAGTATTCCAGAGAACCTAAGACTTCCGATGATCCATCGTCTGAGATAAAGGACAGTAATGCAGATCCAGGCAAACATTTTCAGCTCCGTCGCAACCGTAGTTCTCTTGACTTTGCTCCAGAACATCAAAGTCCCACCACTCGACATTGGCCTGACACCGTCTCCGACCAGGAAACAAATTCCCTACCTTACAAAAAGTACACTATTCCTCTTCAGAAGGAAGGTACGAGCAAATCCAAAGGTATGGTGCAACAAACTCTAGCTCGTTCCAATAGCCTCTCCGCTCCAAGACCCACAAGAGCTTCGATGCTTCGCCGTTCCCGCTTGGGTGAAGCCTCCGACAACGAAGGCACTGAAACCGATCGGACTTCTCAGAACTCCGACGCCAATCCCTCGGCAAACAGTCGAGGCACCCAGGAGAGCAAGAAGCTCTCTCGATTGGACATTTTGGCTTTACCTAGGAAAAGGACGGGCTCCTTCAACAATCCCAGTGACACGGAGTCTTCGGCGAGCCGGACAGGCTTTTCAAACCGCAGCACGGATTCGGCCAGCTCCGTGCGGAAGCCTTCAGTGGCGGATCCCAAGGCTCTTCTGCGGAAGGTTTCAAACGCCATGACCAGGCAGCCAATCATTCGCGGACGCTCAAGCAGTGCCAAATACGCCAGCAGCACCGCCAGTGAGTATCATGCTTCTGTGTTTGCTTATTTAATTTAAAGATTTGCCAAAACATTGGGGATTGTTCAAATGCTAGGCAAATGTTATTTAGATTTGGCTATTTTGGCTTTGCATCCATTCATCAGAGTGGTGAGCATCCAAAACAACAAAAGTTCACGTTTTTCTTATGTAAAACCTTTCACTTTCTCTGAATTACTCTTCCAACCGTCATTGACTTGATTTGTGTGCATTTTATCACACAACTGGGCCAATGACCGTCTTTAACTAACAAGATCATGTAATATCTCCAATATTAAATTTTTTATATTTAAGTTGGAGATAACTAGATTACCATACTAAAAACTTAATCGGTATATTGTGAAATTTGTAATTTGTTGTCATTTTTTTCCTGATGGGATTAACAATCTAAAGTCCTTTTGGGCAGTTGGACCCCATTGACGAACGGGAAGTGGTTGTTGGTTTTCCGGGTGTCTTATTATCTGTCTCTGTCTTTTTCTACTTCTGCCGTTTCTATCCCATCCTCTGATGACTTGGTGAACCAAACGCTCCTCATTCCCAATTTCCTGGGCCAAGGCTCCAGGAGGCGCCAAAAGGGTTCAGACTACGCCTCCACCTCAGAGGATGAGTACGAGTCTAACCATAGCACCCCTAAACACAAACGCTCCCATCATTCAGGGGCCCAGCAGAACCCCAGAATCCATCCAGCAGGTCCGATGCGAGCCGTACCCCGTTCGAGAGACTCCGAAGGGGAAGGACACGAGAGCGACGCCTTCCAGAACTGGACATCTCATAGTGCAGAGATTGCCAGGTGAGGATGGATTGATCATATAGGGTCAAGTACAGATGTAATCGCATAATCATAGTCATAAGAATTTAATTTACTACATAACATGGAATGTCATGGAAAGTTGCTAATTTTAGATGAATAAATCAAAAGTAGGGCTATACACTTAAGGCCAAAACAAAGTTTGTTTGGTGTTCCTTTTGTGAGTTTAAAAACATGAACTAACTGGAGTGCTGCTTTATAGTAGAAATTGAAGTTGTCAGCTTGTGAACACAATGGCCAATCACAGACATATAAGTTGAGCTCGTGAACACAATGGCCAATCACAGACATATAAGTTGAGCTCGTGAACTCAATGGCCAATCACAGACATATAAGTTGAGCTCGTGAACTCAATGGCCAATCACAGACATATATGTTGAGCTTGTGAACACAGTGGCCAATCACAGACATATAAGTTGAGCTCGTGAACTCAATGGCCAATCACAGACATATATGTTGAGCTTGTGAACACAATGGCCAATCACAGACATATAAGTTGAGCTCGTGAACTCAATGGCCAATCACAGACATATATGTTGAGCTTGTGAACACAGTGGCCAATCACAGACATATAAGTTGAGCTCGTGAACTCAATGGCCAATCACAGACATATATGTTGAGCGTGTGGACACAATGGCCAATCACAGAAATATATGATGAGCTTGTGAACACAATGGCCAATCACAGACATATATGTTGAGCGTGTGAACACAATGGGCAATCAGACATATATGTTGAGCTTGTGAACACAATGGGCAATCAGACATATATGTTGAGCTTGTGAACACAATGGCCAATCACAGACATATATGTTGAGCGTGTGAACACAATGGCCAATCAGACATATATGTTGAGCTTGTGAACACAATGGCCAATCACAGATATATATGTTGAGCGTGTGAACACAATGGCCAATCAGACATATATGTTGAGCGTGTGAACACAATGGCCAATCAGACATATATGTTGAGCGTGTGACCACAATGGCCAATCACAGACATATATGTTGAGCTCACGAACACAGTGGCCAATCACAGACATATATGTTGAGCGTGTGAACACAATGGCCAATCATAGACATACAGTGAGGAAAATAAGTATTTGAACACCCTACTATTTTGCAAGTTCTCCCACTTGGAAATCATGCAGGGGTCTGAAATTGTCATCGTAGGTGCATGTCCCCTGTGAGAGACATAATCTAAAAAAATCCAGAAATATATGATTTTTAACTATTTATTTGTATGATACAGCTGCAAATAAGTATTTGAACACCTGTCTATCAGCAATAATTCTGACCCTCAAAGACCTGTTAGTCTGCCTTTAAAATGTCCACCTCCACTCCATTTATTATTCTAAATTAGATGCACCTGTTTGAGGTCGTTAGCTGCATAAAGACACTTGTCCACCCCATACAATCAGTAAGAATCCAACTACTAACATGGCCAAGACCAAAGAGCTGACAAAGACACTAGAGACAAAATTGTACACCTCCACAAGGCTGGAAAGGGCTACGAGGAAATTGCCAAACAGCTTGGTGAAAAAAGGTCCACTGTTGGAGCAATCATAAGAAAATGGAAGAAGCAAACATGACTGTCAATCTCCCTCGGACTGGGGCTCCATGCAAGGTCTCACCTTGTGGGGTCTCAATGATCCTAAGAAAGGTGAGAAATCAGCCCAGAACTACACGGGAGGAGCTGGTCAATGACCTGAATAGAGCTGGGACCACCATTTCCAATGTTGGTAATACTCTAAGACGTCATGGTTTGAAATCATGCATGGCACGGAAGGGTCCCCTGCTTAAACCAGCACATGTCCAGGCACGTCTTAAATTTTCCAATGACCATTTGGATGATCCAGAGGAGTCATGGGAGAAAGTCAGATGAGAACAAAATATAACTTTTTGGTCATAATTCCACTAAACGTGTTTGGAGGAAGAAGAATGATGAGTACCAAACCCTAAGGACACCATCCCTACTGTGAAGCATGGGGGGTGGTAGCATCATGGGACAGGGCGACTGCACTGTATTAAGGAGAGGATGACGGGGCCATGTATTGCAAGATTTTGGGGAACAACCTCCTTCCCTCAGTTAGAGCATTGAAGATGGGTCGAGGCTGGGACTTCCAACATGACAATGACCCGAAGCACACAGCCAGGATAACCAAGGAGTGGCTCTGTAAGAAGCATATCAAGGTTCTGGCATGGCCTAGCCAGTCTCCAGACCTAAACCCAATAGAGAATCTTTGGAGGGAGCTCAAACTCTGTGTTTCTCAGCGACAGGCCAGAAACCTGACTGATCTAGAGAAGATCTGTGTGGAGGAGTGGGCCAAAATCCCTCCTGCAGTGTGTGCAAACCGGGTGAAAAACATGTGAACACGATGGCCAATCAGAGGTGTTTAAGAATTCGGTCAACAGTGCTCATAAGGCTAGAGGAAAATGCTGGTATTTTCAAAATTTTTAAATACAGTATTTTTTGATACTGAAGTCTGTACTTTTGACAACACTAGCCGTATACAAACAGAAACTCAAATGTGTTCATGACATCCCACCAAAATAAAAGTTTGGTTCATCTTGGAGAAATCATTGAATTTGGGAAGAAATAAAACGTCCTAATGTCATTTTTGTTAATCTTATAATAAATAGTTGTTAAATTGTACAAGTTTCATGATTTAAATAAATTAGGCAGGCTTTTTGATGACTAATTAAAGCACCAGAATATCTACAATCCCTCTGTTTTAATAATAGTTGGGGAATGTCTTGACCCCGTCTCTCGTTTAGTTGGCTGAGACTGAATGTTTTTCTGTGGTCAAGTGTTTTTCTCTCCGACTCCTACACTGGGTATAGTCAATGAATGTCTATGTCGTTGGTTACAATGGGAATCATCATAGGTGTAGACCTAGGTAAATTCTTTATGCATTCCAGTTGTATTTGTCAGTAAATAAGCTACATAATTGCACTCTCGTTACATCTTTGATCTGTGGTTTGAATTAAGCATTAATGCTATTAGTGTTATTACTTGCACTGCATTGGCCGCAACTAGTTTTGATGTCAAATTGCTTTAGAAAATTAAATTTTTCTGCATGTTCTTTGCTAGGTTGAGTCAGGACCTGGCCAAAGATCTGGCTATTCTGGCCCAAGAGATTCATGATGTTGCTGGAGATACAGAAGCTCAGAGTGGCTCTACAGACCGGGTGGGACCAGCCATATCTGCCCACGAGGAGGTGCTCTTCCTGCATTTATGCGGCTTCATATTGTTATGGAAACCATGATGCATTTCTTCAGGATCTTTGATGTTATTCCTAATCTCATGTATTATCCACATTCTCCCACTATGCTTGCTCTTTCAGCTGCGGCACCAGATTCCTGAAGCCAGTGTGAATGTCCAGAAGGAATCTCCAGCTGCAGCGGAGGTGGTTGATGAGTCTGAGCTGAACGCTAGTCATCAGGACGAGGTAGCAGTGCTTCTCTTCAGCTGGTTGTTCATTAACTCCTGTAGTCGAGCTGTAAACCTCATTCTTCTCCTGTCAGGTCACGCTGAACAACGTGATGCTGAATCCAGTGTCCCAGCTCTCCCTCGCCATCCGTGAGAACACCGAGCAACTGACCGAGAAAATCAAGTAAGAGCCACGTTGAGTTTATGTACACTCTTTTTACCCTGTATTCCTCTTGTAGCTTGTTAAAAGCCTTCTTTTTTTCATTTTCACATATTACTTCCAGGACTTTGTTTCATAATAAGATGGATGTTTTGAGTGAAATTGAGGCGAAAATCAATGCGGCTGATGATTCTCCGCCTCTGAAAACATCAAACAAGGTGAGTCTGTTTTTGTCTTTCCCTGAATGTTGAGTGTTATTTCTATCGATCCATCCATCGTTCCATATCTGTTGTTTGATCTAATCAATCCATCCATCCCGACTGATCAGGCATAACATTATGACCACTGATTATGATCATGTGAACTGAATAACACTGATGATCTCTTCATCACCTGTTAGTGGGGGGGATATATTAGGCTGCAAGTGAACATTTTGTCCTCAAAGTTGATGTGTTAGAAGCAGGAAAAATGGGCACTGTATCGATACACGCATTGTCAGGAGTTCATGACAATGTATCGTTGTATCGATATTCTGAGCACAGCCCTACTGGAGGGTATTAATTGCGTTCAAACGGTGGACGTGAGCTCGACGAGTTTTGTCCAAAAGTTCTCGAGACTCCGTCGCTTTGGCAGAAAAGCCGGTAAAACGCAATTACGCGCAAATGAGCTTCTGCACTACTTATTGGGAAATTGATTTCTTTTGCTATTAGTATTCTCCACACTGCAAAATCTTTGTGTTTATTGAACTATGTGTGGACAACATGTGTGGACGAGAGTTACCCTCGGTTTCTGGTTTTATTTAGCATAGTAAATCGCTTTACTGAATTGTAAACAAAGTGTCACAGCAGCCGCCGAGCAAACGCACAGAGTAACGGCATAACATCATGTTCAACACACTCAGATGTGTCTGATATGATGAACAGAGCTGCGTTACCTCATACTCATGAGCGGAGAAGCGGAAATGGCGCCTGAGGCATAATAAAAGTCCCGCTGCTCGCGAGCCGTGTGTTGCGTAACAATCACTCCAGCGGCTTCAACACTCGCCCCTGCTCTGCTTCACACCACAGTAATGTTAATAATCACATCCATGAAGATGATTTCTGCCCGAGTCCTGTCCCGATTCTTCCCCACCGGCTGTGAGGTGAACACCACATGTTCCTGCATTCAGACGTGGCCTCATCAAACTACACCTTTGTTTTGAACAGGCGACCTCTAGCAGACGGGAAAGTTACATAGTGCACCTTTAACAAACAATGAGTACATATATTTTTAACCGTTGTCAATGTTAGTTCATAGTGTGTTTACTAATGTCAGCGGATGATCTTATAAATGTATTAGTAAAAGTTGAAATTGGAGATTAATAAATGCCCTTGATTATGAAGATGTGACAATGCTCTTCAATTGACCCTTCGCTAAGCCCCGCCCTCCTTAGTTACTGTTGCTAGGCCTGTCAAGCTTTCCCGCCTGGCCCGTCTATTACAGTATGTGTGTGCCGGTGTCCGACATTCCCAAGGAGATAATTAGTCATTTTTGGCGAACAGGTGAAATATCTGAGAGAGCAAGACAAAAGGGACTGCAGTATGCATTCGAGGGATATATCCATGGTATAATATGCAACCGATTAGAGAATAATTTCATCAGAATTGAAGCTAAAGGCTAAAGGTCCCAGTGCAAGCAGCCGCCGCCTCACACGCTGACCAATCCAATGGGAAACTCACAAATGGAGGATCAGCTGTTCATGCACAGCAGGGAAAACAATCTAATAATTATAAATCTAACAGCTTATCCATAAGACTTGTGGAATAAACACAATACATTAGCCTGACCACTTTGCAATGATAACATTCTCCCGCTTATATGTTATATATTTATTCTCCCACACTGCTTGATCCACAACAGTCGGATGGGGTATTTTGCACTGTGAAATTGTTTTTCCCTATAAGAATCCTCAGTAAAGTTACATTGGATTATTTCATGTAAGTTAGTAACAAGGATTTTTCGATGCGGTAGCATGGATCGATATAATTTTGCGCTATGGTAGGACAACTCGACAGAACAGCGTAATTTAGGTTTGGGAAAGGGAAAAATTCCACCCCCTGTCCAAATTTATAGGATACCGGGTATCAGATTTGCACAATCCATAAGCGCAATGCTTCAGCATGTTTCCCTCGCTCGAAAGCTTGACAGACCTTGCGCGCCTAGTTACGGTTGCTAAGCCACGATTGGCCTGTGGCGGTTTTCGGGCGTGGCTTAGCGAAGGGTCAATTCAACCGATTTGTCTTCTTTTCATGTGCTTGCTCGTCTTTGTAGGAAATCGCATCGATTCTCAAAGAGCTGAGGAGAGTCCAGAAACAGCTGGAAGGTTAGATACGCTCCCAAATGTTTCTTATTAACCCTGAGAGTCAGATGTTGAGATAACTGATGTCCTCACTCGTGTCTCCTGCAGTCATCAACACCATCATAGATCCACGAGGAAACCCGGACCTCAAGAAGACGTTTTCCTCGGCTGGGCTTCGCAGTTCCAGAGCCGCGTCCCGAGACTCCAGACCATCCCAGCGAGGCGGTGGACCGATCCCGAGCAGCCGCCGCATGTTCAGGAGCACAGACAGGGAGGGCTCAGTGGTGTGACCGTCACAAACACTAATGATTCCAGCACGTCTGAATCTACGCGATCGCTCTAGGCAAGCTCAGGCGTTTGGGAGAATCACACACACATTTGCACATTAGTATTGCTCCAGACCAATTTCAGCCGCTCGTGGCGTTCGTAATGCACAGATCGAGAAACCGCACAGATTTGGCATTTAAATGTAATAACTGTAAATACACTGTTAATGATTTGTCTTTATCTTTGTTACTTTTTTTTGGATGGTTGTTATGGAAATTATACGGTCAAGTAATTTACATGATTATTTAAATCACTTTTTTGTCTCTGTTGGACAGGGTATTTGTACATGTGAAAGATCATTAAAGAAGTAAGATGCAACTCTTCTGTTATTTTGTCATTATTTCCATTCTGAGTCTTATCTCATAATGATCTACATTAAAGTAAAATCTAATTTTTTTAGCTTTTAGTATGACTATGTTAGCCTTAAGGTTATAAATGCGCTGGTGTGTTCAAAAACAATGACAATTTAGGAGATATAAGCATTCAAAACTCAAAGTCTCGCACTTCTGTTAAAACGAATCACAGATTTTGATGACATCGCAGACTTCAGCTTCTTATCAAATCTTCTGTCCAATCAAATGCTCTCTAGAATCTGAAGCCCCGCCCCCTACACTATAAATAGACGCTGAACTCGGGTCAGCTGTTCACACATTTACTGTTTTCTACATGGTGAATGGCACAGCGCACAATATATGTGATTCAGACAGTGTAAATGTGCTTTCAGTTGAGGCAAATTAAGTCTGGTTTCACGTTTAGTTTCAGGCACTGCCGCAGCGCACACACATAGTCTAGACTAGAGACTTGAGAGCACGGCGCGGATCATATGTGCGAGTCGGCACAGACAAAAAAACTTATCGGACCCATTTAAATTCTGCTATTTCACAGCGATATGGAGGAGATTATGAAGATAAACGGTTAGAGATTAGGAGGAAACTGTGACTCTGATGACGTGTTTTAACGGTCATTAGTATCGTAAATCCTGCAACATTTTTTGTATTTTCATTTTAATATATAACACTAATAGTTTGTATTTTATTTCTTTTGCATCAAATTACAAATAAGCAACTTACCGCTGCTGTGAGGGTGTTTCTAATACAGTGTCTATGGGAGTGATGGTAAAATTAACATTTCTCTCTGTTCACTGCCGTTATCAATCTCTCACTATTTTTTCCCTCTTTTTGAAAGTTGTGAAATCACTATTGTTGCGTTTTTCTTTTTCTTTCTGAGCAAATTGGGACACAAAAAATATATCCCTCATTCACAGCTATAAAAGTTAACCCAACTATGATGACTTCCGATCTGAGAAACCCGGAAATGTGAAAAGGGTCTATAATGCGCGCGTTTCAAGGCACTTCAGAGGGATTTTAATCTCAAACTAGGCAGGGTTAGTTCATTGGGACAAACGTTGATGTTGGCGTGACAAAGCCGCTTGAAAGTTTTATATGCTTTAAATTTATCAATGGAAAGTGACAGACAGACATGGCTAGCTTGAATAAACATGACAATATAAACTTGTCAAGCTCCTGCGGTCTCTCTTGAAGCCGATACGGAAGTGACTTAAACTGCAGTTCATCGACTGGCCACTAGGGCTCAAGAAGAGCAGAATCTCATTGAGCTCATGTTAAAATGCCCAACTTTACAGCAGAATAAAACATGTTTACAGCCTGGGACAAATTCTAGTTTTGGTCTAAACGGCTAATTTTGCCCTTCATGACGACTGTGAGGGGGTGAATTTTATTATAACTCATTTGTTTACATTAAATAAAGCCTTAAAGTTCTGCATAATTAAGGGCGTGGCTACTTTGAATGACAGGTGGATAGCCGTTTATCTGCTGTCTGTTAAGGCTGATTTATACTTCTGCCTCTGACCTACGCCGTATCCTCTGCGCCGTAAGTAACGCGTCGGTTTTCATTTATACTTCTGCGTTGTGGTCCACGTCAATGTGCAATTCCACATGCAGACGCTAGCAGGCAGTGTCCACGGGCATGTTGATGGTGTAACCCACAGTATCAAGGCAAAAGCTGAAGAAGAAGAAGCAGCGTGTTGTGTTCAAAGATGGAGTAGCAGCAGCCGTGATGGCGGAGAATAGATTGTGATTTTCTTGCAGCTTGAGTTGTAGTATCTAACACAAATGAAGCATCTCTAGTGGATTAGTAGAGTTAAATAAGAGTCGATCTGGCGCTGGTGTTTGTGAAATCATGCCGAGTGCTCGTGTTTTCAGGAGCGGTGGCTCGTGCACAGACAAGCGCTTCAGTCGAATCGACTTTATTCGTTCCGTTGAAATCCCAAAACGAAATGCACCTAAATGTGTCCCTGTTCATGATATACAATCACTGATTAACATCTTTGGTTTTGATGAGAAAATAAATAAATAAACTATACAACCTCTGGCACACTTAACGATAATTCTACCACGAGACCATCAAGAGCTCACACACACTCACAGCGGATCTATGCATTTATTCACTAACATAAAGAATCTCTGACACATCCCAAAGATGCTCTATTGGGTTGAGATCTGGTGACTGTGGGGGCCATTTTAGTTCAGTGAACTCATTGTCATGTTCAAGAAACCAATTTGAAATGATTGGAGCTTTGTGACATGGTGCATTATCCTGCTGGAAGTAGCCATCAGAGGATGGGTACATGGTGGTCATAAAGGGATGGACATGGTCAGAAACAATGCTCAGGTAGGCCGTGGCATTTAAACCATGCCCAATTGGCACTAAGGGGCCTAAAGTGTGCCAAGAAAACATCCCCCACACCATTACACCACCACCACCAGCCTGCACAGTGAAAACATCCCCACACCATTACACCACCACCACCAGCCTGCACAGTGAAAACATCCCCACACCATTACACCACCACCACCAGCCTGCACAGTGAAAACATCCCCACACCATTACACCACCGCCACCAGCCTGCACAGTGGGAACAAGGCATGATGGGTCCATGCTCTCATTCTGTTTACGCCAAATTCTGACTCTACCATCTGAATGTCTCAACAGAAATCGAGACTCATCAGACCAGGCAACATTTTTCCATTCTTCAACTGTCCAATTTTGGTGAGCTTGTGCAAATTGTAGCCTCTTTTCCTATTTGTAGTGGAGATGAGTGGTACCCGGTGGGTCTTCTGCTGTTGTAGCCCATCCGCCTCAAGGTTGTGTGTGTTGTGGCTTCACAAATGCTTTGCTGCATACCTCGGTTGTAACGAGTGGTTATTTCAGTCAAAGTTGCTCTTCTATCAGCTTGAATCAGTCGGCCCATTCTCCTCTGACCTCTAGCATCAACAAGGCATTTTCTCCACAGGACTGCCGATACTGGATGTTTTTCCCTTTTCACACCATTCTTTGTAAACCCTAGAAATGGTTGTGTGTGAAAATCCCAGTAACTGAGCAGATTGTGAAATACTCAGACCGGCCCGTCTGACACCAACAACCATGCCACGCTCAAAATTGCTTAAATCCCCTTTCTTTCCCAATCTGACATTCAGTTTGGAGTTCAGGAGATTGTCTTGACCAGGACCACACCCCTAAATGCACTGAAGCAACTGCCATGTGATTGGTTGATTAGATAATTAATGAGAAATTGAACAGGTGTTCCTAATAATGATGAGTGTAAGTAGGAAACCGTTTTTATGATATTTTTTTGTGAGAAATTGATTTCATCCATCGAGTCGTTTGAGAATCATTGAGACTTGTGGTGAGAAAATGTGTGTTTGACCTTTGATGCATGTGAACCTGTTGTAGGAGACCTCAAACTAAATCAGGAACCTTTAAAATAGCACAAAAGGGGCACTTTAACTGTTTTTCTGTTTTTTTTTTGTTGGTGTTGATTTGTGTGTGATTAAACCAGATCAAACTAAAACTAAAACTTAATAATAATAATATGGGGAACCCACATCAATAATGTCCCGTTGTTTAATTAATAGATAATAACACATGAGATGTCAGTGATATTTTGACCACTCAAATAGGAAATGTCCCCGGTTTCCATTTTAGAAATCTGCTCACATTATTCTGGAAATCAGTCGTGTTTCCTCTGAAATGAAAGTGAAATATTAACTCTCTACATTCGGGAGTTTCACACACACTCTTCATGCTCTTTAATGTGTAATGTGTGTTCGGACTGAATGAGGTATGAAATACAATATTATTCAGCATGCATGTACACATATATTATTAACATGTCTGAGATATGACCGCTTTCAGTTCCTCTTTCCTCGGAGATGTTTAATATTATTCTTTGATGTGCAAAACAGGACTTTATGAACATTGACTTCCACTCTAAACAAAGATTATTAGAGTAGGAAACAGTTTTCAGTCTTAAGTGCATGTTTAATTCAACGTGTCAATATTGGTGAAATCTGATAGCATTTTCTGAGTGAGAATTTTCAAGCTTAATTCTATTCAAATATCTTTCAGTGTAGTTCATTAATTAACATATGCTGTTTTACAATCTGTGCATTCAACTCCCAATGATGCTCTTTATGCAATTTTACCATTTGCTTTCAAATGTGATAAACTGATTTGATGCCTTGAGTTGATTATTATATGATGAACAACAGATTGAGCTATTTTAATAGCATTTATTGCAATAACATCTTGTAGCAGAATGTTAATGTCCAATATTTAAGATGAGATATCTATAGATGTTTGAACGCCCTTTGAACATTAAAAAACAGGAATGAAAAGCGAATGAGGAACTGATGATTTGAGAATATTTCCCTTTGCTTCACAGAAGACAACACTCACACACACCTGCTCAACATGCCTGCGTAAGTCCAGCGCTCTTTATCATTATATTTATTATAAAACACACACTATTAATATAACTAGCTGTAGATTGGATGATGTATGCTCTGAACAGTTTGTCGAATCAGCTTCTCCGTGCTCTAATTTTAGATCTTCACGCTTACTAGATGTTCAAGAACTGGCCTCTCCGTATAAGAGCTTGCATGACAGCTATGTGTCTAATACGAGGGTAAGTGTGAGGCTGTGTGGAAGTGGTTTCATGTATTAATCACCTGTGTGGACAGCTTTTTTAAAAACGAGACTTTCCCCGACTTTCTATGTTGTCTATGAAAGCCTGTAGTCTGATTTTTACTGGACGGTTTTGCCGGGAAAATATACTATTCAAAATGATGTGACGGTTAGTCAGAGTTTCTCTTTTTAGAAACGGTGAATCGCAGATCTGGTGCAAAATCCGCGATTCCGCATCGATCATATGATTTCTGAACTGTTTTCTCACCGCTGTCATTTTTGTTATGTTTATTTTTATATTTTCTGCCCATATTTAATATTCACACAATCTAACTGTCGCTTCAGCAGCGGGATGTTCGTTAACCGTATATCACCACAACGGTATATTTCCGACATCTTTTTACTTCTAAGCAAAGCATGATAAATAATTTTGTCGTTAGTAACTTATATTAAGGCCTTGAATTAGGATCAGTCTTTTGTTCGTTTATGGCAAGCCGTTTTTGAATATTATTAATTCCCAGGATATTCTTGATATCAACAATTTAATTTCCACTAGTTGAAATACTAATTCTTGATATCGACAATTGAATTTCAACTAGTAAAAACTATAATTCATGATATCAGTAATTCTATTTTCACTAGTGAAATGTCACCATACCCAGATAGCAAAGTTTGTAGGATATATTGTTATATATATATATATATATATATATATATATATATATATATATATATATATATATATATATATATATATATATATATATATATTTGCCATTCAAATTCAAATTCAATTCTTTATATCAACAACGGAATTGATGCAAAAAAAATGTCATTTTTGATATCAACAATTCAATTGCCACTAGTGACAATGTTAATTTCTGATATCATCAATGTGATTGTTACTAGTAAGACAGCCATTTTAGATATCTGAAATGATATTGATATCAACAATTAAATTCTTGATATCAGGAATTAGGGCTGTCATTTTTGAGAAAAATCTAATTCGAACGGATATCAAATATCAAGCAATGTATTCGAATATATTCGAATATCTACCGTTCGCAAAGACCCGCCCCCTTTAGTTACTGTTGCTATGTCTGACAAGCCATGGCTCTCACTGTTGCCAAGTCCACGGTTTTCCCGCGTAATTGGGCTAACACTGTTGCGCGGGCTGTTTTTCATGTCCGCGGGTTGAAGTGACACCATTTATGTTATATTTAGCGCCGGAAATGCTCGATTTAGCAGGGAACTCTGCCATAAAACATTTACCTCCCGGAATGCATTTTTTGACCAGGGAACCACTAAAAACCATATTGGGCTTGTTTTGGGCTAGTTTTGAGTTGCAATTGGGCGGGTTTTGTTGTGAAAACCTGGCAACCCTCTACACCACACACGTTCTCATTTGGAGAAAATACATCGCGGAGCAAAGACAGGACAGCAAGTTACTTTTGATATGAAACAAAGTCTCAACTTTCAAAATGTCATTTTTTTTAAGTAATGTGAACAATAAATACAGTTTTGTGGCTCTTTAATGTGTGGTGATCGCTGTAGCACCTCAGTTAAAGCTGCTTGTTAACCGATCATCTCTTCCTTCTAGTTCATTGATAAGCATCAAATAAACATGAATAAACACTAAAAGAAATGTTGTTTCAACCGCGGAAAGACGTCAGAACACACCGTTTTTCAAGTTCAACTCCACCAACGTTAATCTCCCGACTGCTTTGTCGGACAAAACGGCAAATTTGGCGATATGATTGCTCAGATCGCCTGTCAATCAAACTCGCTGCGAAGCCGCTCAGGCTGGCCGTACTGAGTTATCTTCCATTTTCAAAACAGACAGGCTATTATTCGCTTGATTTGGTCATGGGCCTACGCTACAATACGTTCAGAGCGCCCTCTATTGGATGAGATGGCAAACAATAACATAAAAAAAACAAACGGTCTAATCATAGACTGTAAAAAATGCGGCACTTTAAAAATCGGATAGAATAAAAAGTGACAGCCCTATCAGGAATAGAATTTGAATGGCAGGCTATGGTGACGTTTCACCAGTGAACAGGAATTAATATCCTGTGAATGAGGAAAAGCTAAAGCGGCTTGCCATAGGAGTTCGATTTCGACTAGTAACACTATGGCAATGTTTGATACCAGGAATTAGATTTCCACTTGTAAAAATGTTAATTCTTGAAATCAAGAATGACGTTAGCACTTGCAGAAATATGAATTCTTGATATCTGTAATTTGTATTTTTATTGGTTAAACGTCACCATAGGCTGCCATTTAAATTCAGCTTTTGAGATTAAGAATTGATTTATTGCTAGTTGAAATACCAATCTCACAAATACAATTCTTACTAGTAAATTCTCTTACATCAAAAATTACTTATAGGTCTATTCTTGATATCAACAATTTAATTTCTACTACTAAAAGTGTATGGCAAGCCGTTTTAGCTTTTATTCATTACCAGGATATGAAATCTTGATATCAACAATTCAGTTTTCACTAGTTAAAATGCTAATTAGGTTTTTACTTGTAACTGTTTTTTTATGTCAATAATTTTATTGTCACTTGAGATAATGTTAATTTCTGATATCATGAATGTGATTGTTACACAGCCATTTTATATATCTGAGTTTACTTTCCTAATTAGTGATATCAGAAATAACAAATGTAACATGTTGAAATATTACCGATTTCAAGAATGAACATTTCAACTAGTGACAATTGAGTTCTTGATATCAGGAATTTATATTTTTACTAACCACGTAATTATTGATATTAAAAATTATGATTTTTACTAGTAAGAATTGTATTTCTGGTGTGTGAAATTGGAATTTCAACTAGTGGGTATATTTGTGGCAATAGTATGGGTCAATTTTTTTTAATGCCAAAAATCATGAGGATATTAAGTAAAGATCTTGTTCCATGACGATGTTTGGTAAATTTCCTACCATAAATATATCAAAGTCTTTATATCTAAGGACTAATTTGTACATTTTTAATGGTGGGCACGCGTTAATATCTGCGGCATATATGCTGATACCGATATATCTACGAATATCGGCCGATAACATTGGTAGACCGATAAATCGGTCAGGCTCTAATTTTAACTAGTAAAAAATTAATTGCTGGTGTCAAGAATTAATATCCAAGGAATAAATAAAAGCAAAAATGGCTTGAGCGCCAGCGAGCATTAAGAGCAGCTGCAGTTCACCTAACGGCCACCGGTGTCGCTATAACGAGTTGACACACAGCGAGTGTTTCATCTCATCTACGGGTCTGATGATTAGATCTCATATGGACGTGATGTTCTGTGATGTTCTTTTGTTCGCAGGACTCAAAGTGGTCCGTGTCTGCCCTGGTGGCCACTGGAGGCTTGATTGTTTTAGGGGTTTTATTGGCCATTGTGGTAATAGAGAAGTTAAAGAACGAGGATCAAATCAACGAGGCTTTGAGTCCCCATCACGAGCCGACATGCCGTGACCAATCCGTCTCCAATGAGCGAAGCAGGTGAGGGCACTTCCTGTTTTCACGCTCTCACTTCCTGCCACCTCCCGCACTGAAGAGGAGTTCATGATGAGCTTCTTTGTCTTTTGATTTTGCTGATGCATTAGATCTGACCTTTAGTTTAGATTCAATTTCATTTTCTTAAAATGTAACTTTCCCAAGTGAATCCCCTCCAGCCAGATTTAACCACACTTTATCATCATCATCATCATCATCATCATCATCATCATCATCATCATCATCATCATATAATTTAAAAACTCATCACATTTCTTTGACACACATGTGACTGATATCAGTGGACGGTGGAAATAACTCACAGTACACACAACAAAATATTTAAACAAATTATTTAAATTAGATGTAAAGTATTGTAAAAGTTTTGTTTCATACTTAAGCACTATTTTATTTGAATAATTCACATTTATTCTAAATTTACTCAGATTATTCATCTGAAATATTTATAACAGACAATATTTTTGACTGATAAAGTAGAATTGAACATTTTTAGATCAATATTTATGTATTTATTTGTTTGTTTGAACATTAACTTAAGTATTTAATTGACTCTGTTATCACAGGTGACAATGTTTACTTGATTAAACTTTACCAAAACTACGAAAGAATCGTGTAAACCCAGGATTACTGGCATTAGAGCAGAATATATGGATTATTAAAAATATTCGTGAACATTTTTATTAAACATGGATCTTTATTTTCATTAAAAGGCTTATTTCTGCTGTTGTCGGCTCATTTTGTAAATATAAGCACTGATTTAGACGCTCACACTGGTGCCGGTGTGATGAGACGCCACACTGAAAAAAAAAAAAGTGTTGGATTTACATGATTTAATTGTGTACATCGGTCCCACATGAATCAATTAAGTTAAACAAACATAATTGGTTCATGTAACTTCAACATCATAGAATGAACACATTTTAAGTGACCCAATAAATTAGTCTCAAAGTGAATTTTAAATGGCAATTTCATACATTCATTCACTTATATTTCACTTTAATGTTACACAACTGAATTATTTTACTGCACTATCTAATTGACAAACTTTCAGATAGTAAAAGCATACATTAGCATCTTAAATGCCATTAAAAGCTTCTTCAGCAAAGCGGTTATGATGACTTTAGCTGTATCAATCCACAGACTATAAGCAAATGCTCCTCTTCTCCACAACGGTAACCCACTGAAATTGTAATTGTTCTAATAATTCCAAAATTATTGAATACTAAACACTATTAAACCAAGTCTCCCCCTTTCTCATCTTCCTCAAAAATACATAACACTTTTACATAACAGCATTTACTCTCTCTTGATTTAGCCATATGCAAAGCATGCTGGGAACTAACTAGCCCCGCCCAGTTTCAGTTAATGCTACACAATTCATTCATGTAATCTCAACACAAACGGATTAAATAAACTTCGATTTGACTTATTCTCTTGATTTATTTAAGTGGATTGAACACAATCAAATTAAGTTAGGACAAAATGTTTAGCAATTGTGATCCTTTAGCTCATTTTAATTAAGAAAATTGAACAAGCAGTACAAATCATTTTTTTCAGTGCATGCTGTAGGCTAGTGGTGGGAAGTTCGGATCATTTTACTGACTCGGATCTTTGAATATTTTTTCAAGTCATTTTGTTCATTTAAGGGACCTTTGTATTGGAGCCCTTAATTGGACCTTCGTGGACAAATTTGGGCTCGAGGGTCTAATGTGTGATCCAAAAAAATTTTCAAATAAATGTTATATCACTATCTTCGATAATATTTTATCTATCCATTTATGCAGTTTATTTTTAATTTTTATGGTAGTTTTGAATTTATTTACCTCTAAAAGTACCATATTTTTAATGTAAAATATACCTATTTTTATGTTATATTTAATATTCTTTTACAAAAGTTAAAAAAACATTTTGGAATGTTCTCAAAACTAAAATCTAAAAATATGGTGACTTTGGTGACATCTTGTGACCAACAATGGTATCAATTTTATTAAAAATAAAAGGAATATCAAGCCACTAGATGGCATAATAGCACTCAATGGCTGCATATAGACTTGAACTCAGTAAACCAATGTTTTCAAGAATTTAACTGCTATAAATATCTAAGTTTTAGTTTTTTTATATAATAACTCAAATGCTCTTTCAATCCTTTGTTTTTGTATGTGTGAGTGACACAGTGAATAAAATAACAGCTTTGTTATAGGCTCATTGAATGCATTGTTTGTGTGTGTATGTGTGTTTGTGTGTGTGTGAGAGTGAGTGAGTGAGTGTGAGTGTTTGCCACATCGAAAATGTTGTACAGACTCACCACTTCATGTATGTGTATGTTTGATCAGCATTGTTTTGGATTTATTATGTTTTATTGAACAAGTAATAAAAAAGTCATTAACTTTTTGTGTGTTCAGGTGACAAATTTAGAAAAAGTAGCCAAGCCAAGCCTCAGATTAAGGGAAGTATTTTAAAAAAAATAAAATAAAACGATTTTGCCCTCATTTGTCCCCAAGGTCCCTTTAGTTAAGCAGAATCTAATTATAAATGTTAAATTTTTCAGCACATTTTGTACTTTTGGAATAAAAAAACAAACTAAGCTAATGCAGTCATGGCTAAACTTTGAGAAAGAAATGATTCATTAATTGCTCAGCTTGCTTCAGGTTATGTGTGCAATCGGTTAGTTCACCTCACCTCCCGATCAAAATCGTTCTTTCTTTCTTCACATTTGATCACGTCTGTTCCCTGGAAAGATTAGTTCACCTCTCGTGACTTCTGTTTCCGTCATCATGTCTGATCTGGGCCGTGACAGCCTCGTATGTAGTACATGCGTCCGGAAACAGAATTGATTAGTACGGGTTCGAGTCGTTCGTTCAAGTCCTCATAGGCCGAATGCAGAAACAGAAATTATTCGTTTGAACCGCTTCCTGGTTCAGTGTTTCGCAACATATAC
The DNA here is from genome assembly GCA_023029165.1 of Gobiocypris rarus. NCBI lineage: Eukaryota > Metazoa > Chordata > Actinopteri > Cypriniformes > Gobionidae > Gobiocypris > Gobiocypris rarus. Next base: position 38,995,384 of record CM040925.1, on the reverse strand, counting down.
AAAAATACAGACAGTCGTATTATTGACTGCATGTTGTAATTTATTATTAAGCCCCACTTTATATTAGGTGGCCTTAACTACTATGTAATTAAGTCAAAAATTAAGTACAATGTACTTACTGTGTTCATATTGTGTTGCAAAACACCTTTGCTGATATTGAGGTGGGATACGGGTAGGGTTAGGGACAGGTGTGGTGGGATGGGTTAGTTTAAGGGTAGGGTTAGGGACAGGTGTGGTGGGATGGGTTAGTTTAAGGGTAGGGTTAGGGACAGGTGTGGTGGGATGGGTCAGTTTAAGGGTAGGGTTAGGGACAGGTGTGGTGGGATGGGCCAGTTTAAGGGTAGGGTTAGGGACAGGTGTGGTGGTGTGGGTCAGTTTAAGGGTAGGGTTAGGGACAGGTGTGGTGGGATGGGTTAGTTTAAGGGTAGGGTTAGGGACAGGTGTGGTGGGATGGGTCAGTTTAAGGGTAGGGTTAGGGACAGGTGTGGTGGGATGGGTTAGTTTAAGGGTAGGGTTAGGGACAGGTGTGGTGGAATGGGTCAGTTTAAGGGTAGGGTTAGGGACAGATGTGGTGGGATGGGTTAGTTTAAGGGTAGGGTTAGGGACAGGTGTGGTGGAATGGGTCAGTTTAAGGGTAGGGTTAGGGACAGATGTGGTGGTGTGGGTAAGTTTAAGGGTAGGGTTAGGGACAGGTGTGGTGGTATGGGTCAGTTTAAGGGTAGGGTTAGGGACAGGTGTGGTGGGATGGGTAAGTTTAAGGGTAGGGTTAGGGACAGGTGTGGTGTGGTGGTATGGGTGAGTTTAAGGGTAGGGTTAGGGACAGGTGTGGTGGGATGGGTTAGTTTAAGGGTAGGGTTAGGGACAGGTGTGGTGGGATGGGTTAGTTTAAGGGTAGGGTTAGGGACAGGTGTGGTGGGATGGGTTAGTTTAAGGGTAGGGTTATGAACAGGTGTGGTGGTATGGGTAAGTTTAAGGGTAGGGTTAGGGACAGGTGTGGTGGGATGGGTAAGTTTAAGGGTAGGGTTAGGGACAGGTGTGGTGGGATGGGTTAGTTTAAGGGTAGGGTTAGGGACAGGTGTGGTGGGATGGGTCAGTTTAAGGGTAGGGTTAGGGACAGGTGTGGTGGGATGGGTTAGTTTAAGGGTAGGGTTAGGGACAGGTGTGGTGGGATGGGTCAGTTTAAGGGTAGGGTTAGGGACAGGTGTGGTGGGATGGGTTAGTTTAAGGGTAGGGTTAGGGACAGGTGTGGTGGATGGGTCAGTTTAAGGGTAGGGTTAGGGACAGATGTGGTGGATGGGTCAGTTTAAGGGTAGGGTTAGGGACAGGTGTGGTGGGATGGGTCAGTTTAAGGGTAGGGTTAGGGACAGATGTGGTGGTGTGGGTAAGTTTAAGGGTAGGGTTAGGGACAGGTGTGGTGGATGGGTCAGTTTAAGGGTAGGGTTAGGGACAGGTGTGGTGGGATGGGTAAGTTTAAGGGTAGGGTTAGGGACAGGTGTGGTGTGGTGGTATGGGTGAGTTTAAGGGTAGGGTTAGGGACAGGTGTGGTGGGATGGGTTAGTTTAAGGGTAGGGTTAGGGACAGGTGTGGTGGGATGGGTTAGTTTAAGGGTAGGGTTAGGGACAGGTGTGGTGGGATGGGTTAGTTTAAGGGTAGGGTTAGGGACAGGTGTGGTGGGATGGGTAGTTTAAGGGTAGGGTTAGGGACAGGTGTGGTGGGATGGGTAAGTTTAAGGGTAGGGTTAGGGACAGGTGTGGTGGGATGGGTAGTTTAAGGGTAGGGTTAGGGACAGGTGTGGTGGGATGGGTCAGTTTAAGGGTAGGGTTGGGACAGGTGTGGTGGGATGGGTTAGTTTAAGGGTAGGGTTTGGGACAGGTGTGGTGGGATGGGTTAGTTTAAGGGTAGGGTTAGGGACAGGTGTGGTGGGATGGGTTAGTTTAAGGGTAGGGTTAGGGACAGGTGTGGTGGGATGGGTAAGTTTAAGGGTAGGGTTAGGGACAGGTGTGGTGGGATGGGTGAGTTTAAGGGTAGGGTTAGGGACAGGTGTGGTGGGATGGGTTAGTTTAAGGGTAGGGTTAGGGACAGGTGTGGTGGGATGGGTTAGTTTAAGGGTAGGGTTATGAACAGGTGTGGTGGTATGGGTAAGTTTAAGGGTAGGGTTAGGGACAGGTGTGGTGGGATGGGTAAGTTTAAGGGTAGGGTTAGGGACAGGTGTGGTGGGATGGGTAGTTTAAGGGTAGGGTTATGGACAGGTGTGGTGGGATGGGTTAGTTTAAGGGTAGGGTTAGGGACAGGTGTGGTGGGATGGGTTAGTTTAAGGGTAGGGTTAGGGACAGGTGTGGTGGGATGGGTAAGTTTAAGGGTAGGGTTAGGGACAGGTGTGGTGGGATGGGTAAGTTTAAGGGTAGGGTTAGGGACAGGTGTGGTGGGATGGGTTAGTTTAAGGGTAGGGTTAGGGACAGGTGTGGTGGGATGGGTTAGTTTAAGGGTAGGGTTAGGGACAGGTGTGGTGGGATGGGTTAGTTTAAGGGTAGGGTTAGGGACAGGTGTGGTGGGATGGGTTAGTTTAAGGGTAGGGTTAGGGACAGGTGTGGTGGGATGGGTTAGTTTAATTATGAATTACAAATGTAATTACAGAAATGAATTACAAATGTAATTACAGAAATTAATTACAAATGTATTTACAGAGATTAATTACAGATGTAATTACATTAAGGTATTTTTAAAAATGTAAGTACAATGTAAAAACATGTATGTACACAATAAGTGCAATGTATCAAATTATTAATTAAAATTTTAGTACATAGTAGTTAAGGACACCTAATATAAAGTGGGTCCAATTATTATAAAATCCGACTCGAGAGATGAACTTATTTCTGTTTCTGCATTCAGCCTATGGGGACTTGAACGAACGACTCGAACGAGAAGACTCGAGAGATGAATTAATCAGTTCTGTTTCCTGTACAGAACAAATGGTATGTTGCGCAAGCGCAGTCAACACCAAATGAACGAATCACGCTCTTAGATAACCCGCTGTTCTCGAGTCATATTAAAGATTCGTTCAAAATGAACGATCACTAGCTCAGGCCGGATTCGCCTCGAACTCGTGCATCTTCGGTTGCGGAAAGTTCACCGCCAAGCGAAAAGGCGTCTCGCGCGCATGACCGCCACCCGCACCCTCGCGCTCGTAAGGACATCAAGCGGCTCCTCACACGGTCTCTCCTGAAGCCGAAACGGAAGTGAATTAAACTGCAGTTCATCGACTGGCCACTAGGGACCAGCTCCAGGAGGGAGCAGAATCTCATTGAGCTCATGTTAAAATGCCCAATTTTACAGCAGAATAAAACATGTTCACAGCCTGGGACAAATTGTGTTTTTGGTCTAAACGGCTAGTTTTGCCCTTCATGACGACTGTGAGGGGGTGAATTTTTTTATAACTCATTTGTTTACATTAAATAAAGCCTTAAAGTTCTGCATAATTAAGGGCGTGGCCACTTTGAGTGACAGGTGGGTAGCCGTTTATCTGCTGTCTGTTTGTCATCACCTCAGCTCCGCCCACATCCCGCCTCTTTGCCCATTTTCTGTTATCCAGGAGTGACGCGCTGCTAAGATGGCAATGGCCAGCTCGACTCTACTTTACGCTTCAAAACTGCTCTTCAGAATCCTACGGGAGACGTCACGGACACTACGCCCATAGTTTTATACAGTCTATGTTAGGCACTCAATTGACCGTTCGCAAAGACCCGCCCCCTTTATTGCTATGTTTGACAAGCCATGGCGCTCTCGCACCACACACACACACGTTCTCACGTAGAGAAAATACATCGCAGAGCAAAGAGGACACTGACAACATCAAATAAACATGAATGAACACTAAAAGAAATGTTGTTTCAACTGCGGAAAGACGTCAATACACACCGTTTTTCAAGTTCAAGTCCACCGATGTAAATCTATGAACTCTCCTGACTGCTTTGTCGGACAAAGCGGCAGATTGCGGCGATGTGATTGGCCAGATCGCCTGTCAATCAAACTTACAGCGAAGGGTGAATTATTTGAGTGTTTTCCATGGCGGTGTTGACATTTCTGAGGGGATTATAATCAGAGGAAGGTTACGTTTAAAATAAAAATGTTTAAATGTGAGATATTTTTCTCCTGGTCCTTATTTTAAATAGGTCATAAAAATATCAATAATTATCGATATCGACCGATATGAAACACTTATATCAGCCATATCGCCCAG
>CM040925.1:38876147-38986147 GCA_023029165.1 Gobiocypris rarus | reverse complement strand
AATGTTAATGTCATAAATAAATAAAATCATGTCATCTTGTTTCTAGGTTTTTACTGGCTAAAACTGATTTCAACAGACGATTTACTGATATGATTTTGATATTTATAAAAATGAGATGAGTTTACAAAAATAAATATAGAAATCTAAATGACATCCAATAGCCTCAAAATAGTGCAATACTGGCAAACTAACTATTTAAAACAATGTAACAGACTTTATTTGATCCTGTCATGATATATTAATTTGGTACGTTCAACAGACACGTGAAAATCGAGCTACCGCCGCCGTTCTCCGGTGATGAGAAGCAGAGCTTTCTGTGCTGGACACGGCCGTTCGAGGTTACCGTTAGAGCCATCACAGAGGGAGACGGCGCTGCGTCACTTAACTATGAGCTGGTGAGGATTCTGCGACACGTTTGGCCGGCGCGGCGTTTCTTGTGTGGGACAGTCCTCCTGCTACAGTTCAGGCTGACTATAAGACCTTAAAATAAACAATGTTGAAGATAGTGACTCCATTTCAAAAGACATTGATGTGATGTGCTAGTGTCGTATGTGAGAGGGGTGATTGAAGGTGTGGAGGTTCAAATGTTAGTCGACTCCGGTTCCAGTGTATCTCTTATAGGGCTGGGCGATATCCCAAAAAATATATATCTCGATATTTTCAAAATTTTGACGATATTCGATATATATCTCGATATGTTTGCAATTGCTTTTAAATTTAAAAAATATTTTCTTTTGCCCCCATTAAAACAACAAAAACTATTTAGATAGGACCAAATTAAATACAAAATGTTTACGTTTACTGGTAACGGGTTGGGATGACCAAAATCTTAAATCATGATACGAGTAATTTTATATTTTTTGAAATGTACTTTTATAATTACAATATAGATTTTTAATTTGATCTTAAAAAAAGTAAAACAAGTAAAACAGTGCTTTTTTATTTTCACCTACAGTGGGTCTATTTAACAGCTGCAAGTCAAGAAATAAATCAAAATTAAATATATATATATATATATATATATATATATATATATATATATATATATATATATATATATATATATATAGTAGTAGAATCAGTGTAGCCTATGGTTAATTTATATAATTAAGACTGAGCAGTTTATATATATATATATATATATATATATATATATATATATATATATATATATATATATATATATATATATATATATATATATATATATAAACTGCTCAGTCTTAATTCTATAAATTAACCACAGGAATCTACTGATTCTTAATAAATATATTAAAGTTGTTTAGCCGAGCATGGGGTGGTTTTCTAATTTTCGTTGTTGTTTGATGAACATTAAATCACACAGAATATGAGCTCCGGCCCTTTAAGAGCTGCACGGACCAAATTCATTGTAACACATGATTTCTCACTCAACTCTGTGTACGTTCCACTGATCTATATACATTATATAGATCAGTGGTACGTTCACTAAAGACATACATTACTGTGTTTACCTGAATACTTGCCAGCACGTGCATTTTTACATTTGTTTGACCACTGAAACCCAATAATCCATGAAGGAACTGATTCCCGATCGTATGTTGTCTGAAAGGCGTGTGCGCTTCAGGTCAGAGCACGTCCCCGCTGCGCTATTATTTCTCTCATGCGCGCATGTTTCTGTTGCTTTCTTTGTCATGCGCTGTGCGTATATATTTAACTCTTCTGCTTCCAATGTTTAGTGAATGGTGGAAGCAGACCTCTGCGTTATCTGGTAATGTTATTTGGGAAAGTTTGCATGTTGAATTTGAAATATTCGATATTCACGATATTTTCAAATTTTACACCGTTGTCAAAATTATTGCGATAGTATCGCTAATATTCGATATATCGCCCAGCCCTAATCTCTTATGAGTGCAGACTTCCGCATGTCAGTTTCAACACTTCGTAATCGCGTGCTGTGAATGAACAATTGCTAGATACCAGAGATGGGACCAAGTCACACATGCAAGTCTCAAGTAAGTCTCAAGTCTGAACCTTCAAGTCTCAAGTAAGTCCCAAGTATTTTTTCTTGGGCAAGTCAAGTTATGTGAAGTCAAGTCAAGTCCTGTAGTAGGTCAAGTCAAGTCCAAGTCAAAGTCACCTTATTATTGTAATTTTACCTGCAGAATCCACTAGATGGCTATAGTACTCAATGGCACCATATAGGCTGAACTATACGAACCACTGTATAAAACGAATTTGACCTCATACGTTTTTGACCATCACAAGTTAAAAATGTAATTTAAAAAAACATATCTGTTAGGTGAGAATATACAAAGATGCCAAAATATGCTTAGATAAATATGACCATGCTATAAGGAAAATACAAAGGACGTAGTAAATAATTTATAATTTATTAAAAAAACATCAACATAAATTTCAATAACTAATTGGTACCAAATGGGTAAGAATGTTACATGCCTTGCAACGTGCTGTTTGTCTTTTGCCATCTTGCGAATAATTGTTGAAGCCGAAAGCGATGACCCTCGGTACCCCTCCGGCTGACATGTTGATGTGATATATGATCTAAGTGGGTGTGGTGTGCGTAATGTAAGAGAGGGCATGACTGATGATAGTGCCGTGATCCAGTCATGACAACGCTATTCTCAACCTGCGCTCCTGCTGGGTCAACTTTATTTTTTTAAATAATTTATATATTTTATATTCAAACTGAAAACATGATGTGATTAACACTCAAGTCATTTAAGTCATCGTGTCTCAAGTCAAGTCAAGTCCCGAGTCTTTAACTTCCAAGTCCAAGTCAAGTCTCAAGTATTTTATTTTTGTCAAGTCAAGTCACAAGTCATAAAAATAGCGACTCAAGTCGACTCGAGTCCAAGTCACCAAGTCTCAAGTCCCCATGTCTGCTAGATACACTGGGCACCATCACAATAACATTTCAGCTGGGTACTGAGTCGTGGCAGCATGTGCTAAGAGAAACCACACAGACTGTGTTGCTGGGCTGGGACTTTCTGTTGAAGAATCATGCTTTGATGGATCTCAGCCATGCTAAGCTACAACTGTGGGACATCTCAGTTCCTCTCCTCACCAGCAAATATTTTATCCCGATGTGCTGCAACGTGTTGCTGGCCACCGCTATGAACTTACCACCCCTCAGTGAGTCAGTTGTGGCAGTTAAAGTGTGTTCACCCAATGCAGCCCATTTGGCGAGTGACTTTAGCCGCGTTTCCACCGCAGGAACTTTCCCCGGGAACTTTGAGGTGGTACTCGGTGTGTTTCGACCGCAGGGTCTAAATGAAGTTCTGGGTAAATATTTCCCCCTCCGATAGTCCCTGCTCTCGAGGTAGTACTTTTTCAAAGTTCAGGAACTTTAAGGGGGTGGAACTTGGGCGTTGAACATGCTGATTGGTTGAGTTCACGCAGCATTTTATTTCAACCAGCATTTTTAAAAGTATCTTGCTCTTTAAAAGTATTGCTCTTTCTGTCCGGTGGTGTGCGTTCATCTCGCCATCTCACGGTCAATGTCCATAATAGCTGATAATAACATACGGTGTCTTATTTTAAATCTAGCTTTACACACTTAAAGCAGAATACGCTTTAGTATCAGTGCTCTCTTTTCCGCCGTTTTGTTAACTAGGCTAAGTTACCTCTTTAGTATACCAGTACATAACCAGCAAAAGCAGCGCTGCTTGAATCTCCTCCATACTTGTTATTATTGCATACAATGTCACGCAAAAATTATTACTGTCCGTCGGTGAATGGGAGGAGCAGTCGCACGCAATCCTACATCACCGGACTAATAATTTGCCTAATCTTCACGGTACTGTTAGGGGTATAACAGCTTAGACCCAGAGACCAGTAGTGAAGAATGAAGACAAAGAGTCAGGAGTGCGATTAATTAAAGAACATTTTTACTGAAGAATAGTTTGCAGTTTCATCAGCAGAAGCCAGCTTCAAGTCTCACAAGGAGCCCAACAGTTATGCTGTTTTCAGAATCTAGCTCATTACTTCAAGGTGTGTGATTCTGATTGGCTCAGCGAAAATGCAGTCATGGTAAATTTTCTTGAGGATAGATAAAAGGATAGATAGCAGAGCATATCATTAAACTAGGTAGACTAGTTGTCGCCCCATGACTAGATTTAGATCATTGTTGACCTCGGAGGTTGCAGAAAGGTGTCTTCACGTCTGGTGTTGTGTGCAGAAAATGTCCATCTTCAATATTGGGCCTGCACAGATCATGCAACTCACACACACAAAAGCTCACGAGCATCACAGCTCTCCCAAGGTTGGAGAGTCTTAACTACATATCAACAAAGCACTTCACCAAAACATACTGATAGCATGTGCTTCCTCTCAGTGAGAGGTACAGACAGTAGTACAGGCAATATTCATCTGGATTCTTTAGTGTTTCAGTAAAAGGAAATATAAAATGTATAAAATATAATAAAAATGAAAGACAAATCCATATTTAATCCCTGGAAGCCGGGACACTGTTACTGCACTCCCAGCATGTTAGAGGTGTGTGATACCTCCAAAATCCAAACACACAACTATAAAGTGTTTAGTGACACATCACACAGCCCTAGGCCAGACGCCACTCACCAACTTTAGAAAACATAAAAGAAGAACAAACAATCAATAGTTCTATTGAGTAAAATCAACTGGAATTAATCATTAGAAATAGGAGGATAACTATTAATTAAGGCTTTGATTATGAATCTGATTAAGATATTTACAGGTATATTGAAGCGGCAGGGGATTTCAGACTCCCCCCTTCAGTACTTTAGACCGCGGTGGAAACGCAGACAGTAGCAGGTCTGGGGGGAAAAAAGTTCCTGGTACAAATTGTTCCGGGTAATTTCGGTGGAAACGGGGCTTTTGTTGGCTATCTGGAACCCAATGCGGCGGATTCTTCCGGTCTGGTGGTTGCTCACACGGTTTCCACGGTTCAAAATGGACAGACAAAAGCTCGGATTTTGAACTGGACAGGACATTTCGTTGAAACAAGGTATGCCCCTTGGTGAGTTTTACTCAGTTGATGACTCTGATGTTCAGCTCTTTCCTGCTCCAACTGTTTTAACTACAGCGGCCGTGTCAGTGTTGCACCTCCTGTGTCGCTGGATGAGTCACCTATTTCTGAATCAGAGAAAGCTGCGCTTTCAGCATTGCTGCTGGAATACAGAGACATCTTCAGCTCCTCCAAACGGAATTCAGGAAGATGTTCGCTAGTGAAACATCACATTAGAACTGGGGAGCAGACTCCCATCAAACAGCGTGCATATCGTGCATCCCCTGAAAAACGTGCTGAGATAGAGAAACAGGTGGCTGGCTTGTTAGCAGAGGACATCATTGAGGAGAGCTGCAGTCCCTGGGCATCACCAGTTGTTTTGGTGAAAAAGAAGTGTGGCACATGGCGTTTTTATGTGGACTACAGGCGTTTAAACTGTGTGACTATTAAAGACTCTCATCCACTACCCTGTGTGGATGACACGATGGACGCGTTAGCAGGTGCAGTGTGGTTTAGCACACTAGATTTCTCTAACGGTTACTGGCAGGTGGAAGTTGCTGAGGAGGACAGTGAAAAGACTGCATTTACGACAGGACAGGGCCTCTATCATTGGCGGTCCATGCCGATGGGGCTATCCAACGCCCCCGCCACATTTCAACGTTTGATGGAGCTGGTCCTCAGAGGCCTCCCGTGGCACATATGCATGGTATATCTCGATGACATTTTGATTTATAGTAAAACTTTCGAAGAGCACCTGTCAAGCCTGAAAGAGGTGTTTTTGAGAATCCAATCTGCTGGCTTAAAACTGAACCCGAGCAAATGTCATGGTCTTTCTGGGCCATGTTGTTTCTCAAAAAAGTCTTCAGCCTGATCCAAAGATCACAGACAAAGTCTTAAACTGGCCTTTCTGTGTTCCTATTACAGACATTTCGTCAAGGACTTTTCTAAACTCGCTGCACCACTAAATCAACTTTTTGGGAAAAACGAGCCCTTTGTGTGGACTGCTGAGTGCAAACCATTTGAAGAGTGTGTTGTCATCTGATCCTGTGGGAATATTGCCTGACTTCAGTGTGGCTTTTAAAATCTACACGGATGCGTCCAACTTGGCTGTTGGTGCAGTCCTTGCCCAGGACAGAGATGGACTCGAGCATGTAGTTGTGTACGCCAGCCGGGCATTGAATTCCACTCAGAAGCGTTGGTCCAGCTTTGATCGTGAGTTGTGGGCTATTGTGTGGGCAGTCAGGGAGTTCAAGCATTACATCGGACTTGCCTCATTTACCATAATCACAGACCATCGACCACTCTTAGCAATTCGGCGTTTGTCCATTGATGATGATCCAACAGGAAGAAGAGGGAGATGGATTCTGCAGCTTGATCCATTGAATTGGGTCATTGTGCACAAGGATGGGAAACAGCACAAGAATGCTGATGCGCTTTCTCGGCCACCCTGATACACCTAGCCCTAGCGAGGCAGAGGCCAGTGTTGAGGAGGTGCTGGAAGTGAATGTGGTGAGTTCTACTCAAAACGACTACATTCAATGTTCATCTGAATTCTGCAGGAGATGCACCTGCTGTGAACTCACGATTCAGACAGTATGTCTTCCATGAATGCTTTGTCTCACAGCTTATCAGATATTAGGGCAATGCAACAGGCTGACCCTGATATTGTGACTAGGGTGGGTCCCAGTCCACTGTGCACCTATGGGTGGGTCCCAGTCCACTGTGCACCTATGGGTGGGTCCCAGAATCCAAATAGTTGTTCCTCTGCTTTAATATCCACTGTGCACCTATGGGTGGGTCCCAGTCCACTGTGCACCTATGGGTGGGTCCCAGTCCACTGTGCACCTAAGCATGGTGTGAACAATGCAAAGCATGTCAAACCATGGGTGGGTCCCAGTCCACTGTGCACCTATGGGTGGGTCCCAGTCCACTGTGCACCTATGGGTGGGTCCCAGTCCACTGTGCACCTATGGGTGGGTCCCAGTCCACTGTGCACCTATGGGTGGGTCCCAGTCCACTGTGCACCTATGGGTGGGTCCCAGTCCACTGTGCACCTATGGGTGGGTCCCAGTCCACTGTGCACCTATGGGTGGGTCCCAGTCCACTGTGCACCTATGGGTGGGTCCCAGTCCACTGTGCACCTATGGGTGGGTCCCAGTGGGTCCCAGCCCACTGTGCACCTATGGGTGGGTCCCAGCCCACTGTGCACCTATGGGTGGGTCCCAGCCCACTGTGCACCTATGGGTGGGTCCCAGCCCACTGTGCACCTATGGGTGGGTCCCAGCCCACTGTGCACCTATGGGTGGGTCCCAGTCCACTGTGCACCTATGGGTGGGTCCCAGTCAGTGCGGCCATTTGAAAGAGTGGCTATGGACATATTAGAGCTGCCTGTAACTTCCAAAGGAAACTGGTATGTGCTGGTTGTCGAGGACTATTTCACAACATTTTTCAATTTGTATGCTTTGTTCAATCAGTCGGCACAGACAGTGGCTCGTTGTCTGTTTGAGGACTATGTTCTGATTCATGGCTGTAGTAGTTTCTATTTGTGTTCATTTACAATGTGCGTCGTGGTGAGAGGAAGGATGACACGAAGTAAATGACTAGTGTCCGAGATCACAACAGAAAAGCAGATGGGAAATAATTAGCATAGCTGCTGTTCAGAATATTAATGCTTTTGATCTGATTTAACTGTAGTATAAAGGTAATTATAATGTGAATGCTTGGCTAAAGAGATGCGTCTTTAATCTAGTTTTAAACTGGGACAGCGAGTCTGAACCTCGAACAATATCAGGAAGACTATTCCAGAGTTTAGGAGCTAAATGTGAAAATGCCCTCCCTCCTTTAGTGGACTTAGATATCCTAGGAACGACCAGAAGCCTCGAGTTTAGTGATCTTAAAGAGCGCGATGGATTGTAGGGCGATAGAAGATCCGTTAAATACACTGGAGCTAAACCATTTAGGGCTTTATAGGTCAGTAGCAATACTTTGTAATTGATCGGAACTTAATAGGTAACCAGTGTAGATATGATAAAATTGGTATTATATGATCATATTTTCTTGACCTAGTAAGAACTCTAGCAGCTGCGTTTTGGACTAACTGTAGCTTGTTTGTTGAGGATTCAGGACAACCAGCTAATAAAGCATTACAGTAATCTAGTCTCGAGGTCATGAATGCATGAACTAACTTTTCTGCATCAGAAATAGATAGCACTTGACTCCCAGATGTCAGCATCACATGCTGAGTTTGTTTCCTCATTGCTGACAAAACTGAACTCTGCCTTTAGCAGCTCACGATCGCCAAAAACTATACCATGATGTTGACCTACGTCACCAGCCTTATGATATAGGTGCCATGGTGCCAGTGGAGAACCGCATTAAGCTGGCACCCCACTGGAAGGGACCTTATAAAATTGCACAGGTCATGGACTCATGTGGGGAACAGGGACTGACCTACAGGATTGAAAATCCTTTTTGTAGTACACTATAATAGGTTGTGGCCTTACACATTGCCTGTATCTCCTCTGTCACAGAACCAGACACTGTCTAATGCTCGGGACTCACAGCCTGAGTCTCTTCCCCTGGAGTCAGGAGTTTCTGATAGAGAGCGGCGTGTTCCTCCCCAGGAGGATCTGAGTGTTTTGTCTGACCCACCGTGTTAAGTTAGGCGGTCTGTACCAGACATGAGTACAACTGGGAGGGTTCGTAGATCTCCTAGTCATTTAAATGATTTTGTTTTGTATTGAGGGACCTGTGTTTCTCTGTGAATGAAAATTTGTTCTATTGCTGAGCATGTTGTTGCTGGAAAAAAAGATTGCAAAAACAAAAAAAGCTTGTTAGATCAGAAAATATGAGAACAAAGGGAAATGACATGAGTACTTTGTTCTCTGTTTCATTGTTCACAGCTGTTTATTGTTTAAGACTGTGAATGTTGTTATTCTGATATATAAACGGGGACGTTTATATTGTGAGGGGGGACGTATGTAACAGACTTTATTTGATCCTGTCATGATATATTAATTTGGTACTTTCTGGCGCTCGTTGTATATATGTGTGTGCAATGTATTTTTCCCCTCGGGGCTTGCCGTATATAGGTTGGTGCATGCGCACTTTTGGTATTGGAGTGTCGCGGGTTTTTTTTTTGGAGGCTGATTATTACATGTAACAGAGAATAAAGTGAAGGAAGGTTCAGACAAATGTCGTTTATTGTTTTCTTATTCCTAAGTATTTTAGGCGAACCCTACGCTTGGTCACAACAATAAAGAAATTATTTTATTCAGTAAGGATGCATAAAATTCATCAGAAGTGACAGTAAAGACATTTGTAATGTTACAAAATATTCTATTTCAAATAAAAGCTGTTCTTTTAGAACATTCAAAGAATCCTGAAAAATAAAATGCATCACCGTTTCCACAAATATTTTAAACACTGATAATAATCATAAATGTGTGTTGATCATCAGATCCTAATATGAGAATGATTTTTGAAGGATCATGTGACACTGAAGACTGAAGTAATGATGATTTCAGCTTTAATCACAGGAATAAATCACACTGCACTATATATTCACACAGTGACCTACACTGGAGGAATATTACACTGTTTTACTGTATTTGTGATTAAATAAATGCAGCCTTGATGAGCAGACTTCATCTCTCCTCTTCCTCAGGCCTCTCCGCCGGCGTTCTGTCCGGACTCTCGAACCCAAGACCTTGACGCCATCCTGTCAGCCATCAGAGAAGCTCAAGACTTCATACACGTGTCTGTCATGGAGTTTTATCCCGCTTCTAAGTTCTTCCATCATCACGGGTGAATGGGATGAGTTTCTCTTGGGGGAGTCACTTGTCAAGTCAGCTTTGTTTCTATAGCACTTTATACAACACATCCTTAAGCCAGTAGGTGGCAACAAGTCACTGTAAAAAAATGTGTTTGTCATTGAATCATTCATTCAAGAGATTTGTTCAAAAACACTGATTCATCCAGTAATGAAGCAAGTGAAGTCTTTGAGTGAGTCGTTTAATAATTTATTCATTAATTAAAGAGATTTGTTCAAAAACACAGATTCATCCTGTAATGAAACAAGTGAAGTCTTCATGAGTGAGTCATTGAATCATTCACTCAAGAGATTTGTTCAAAAACACTGATTTATCCAGTAATGAAATAAATGAAGTCTTTGAGTGATCGTTGAATCATTCACTCAGGAGATTCATTCATTCATTCATTTATTCATTCAAGAGATTTCTTCAAAAACACTGATTCATTCAGTAATGAAACAAGTGAAGTCTTTATGGGTGAGTCATTGAATCATTCACTCAAGAGATTCATTCAAAAACACAGATTCATCCAGTAATGAAACAAGTGAAGTCTTTATGTGTGAGTCATTGAATCATTCACTCAAGAGATTCATTCAAAAACACTGATTCATCCAGTAATGAAACAAGTGAAGTATTCCTGAGTGAGTCATTGAATCATTCACTCAAGAGATTCATTCAAAAACACTGATTCATTCAGTAATGAAACAAGTGAAGCCTTTATGTGTGAGTCATTGAATAATTTACTCAAGAGATTTGTTCAAAAACACAGATTCATCCAGTAATGAAACAAGTGAAGTCTTTATGAGTGAGTCATTGAATCATTCACTCAAGAGATTCATTCAAAACACAGATTCATCCAGTAATGAAACAAGTGAAGTATTCATGAGTGAGTCATTGAATCATTCACTCAAGAGATTCATTCAAAAACACTGATTCATTCAATAATGAAACAAGTGAAGCCTTTATGTGTGAGTCATTGAATCATTCACTCAAGAGATTCATTCAAAAACACAGATTGATCCAGTAATGAAACAAGTGATGCATGTTCAATTTCATGTGTGTGAGTCACTGGATCATTGATGCTAAAGAGATTCATTCAAAGCTTACTGATTCATCCAGTAATGAAACAGATGAAGTATTCTGGGTCGTGTCATTGAATCCCGACATTCCTCAGATTCATTCAAAAACAACTGATTGTGTCTGTTGGTCCAGCTATTGGCCGGCTTGACCGATCCATTATGGCCCTTCCTCCGGTCACTAGATGCTCTTCATTCCCCATCTGACAACATTAACATTGCAGTGGTGAGTCCATATAAACACACGCAGTCATGGAAGGACATCACCTATAGAAATCTGCTTTAATTGCTGTTATCTTTTTCATTTCACAGAGACTGTTTATTATTCCAGTTGGAAACCAGTCACACATCCCCTATACCAGAGTCAACCACAATAAATACATGGTGACCGATAGAGTGGCGTATGTAGGTGAGTTTTTCACTCCAGCTTTACTCGTGAGTTAATAGTTATTTAATGAAATGTGATTTACTATCATTATCTCTGCTTTTATAATATATATCAGGGCTCAACATTAGAAAATGGACACAAATGAACAAACTTATTTGAACAAATCAGTTGAGTCAAAGATTCAGTGACTCCTTCATAAATAGCTGCCTCACTCTTGAATGAATCGGCTGTTTGAACGAGTCGGTTGAGTCAAAGATTCAATTAATCATTCATTAACAACTGCCTCACTCTTGAATGAATCGGCTGTTTGAACGAGTCGGTTGAGTCAAAGATTCAGTGACTCCTTCATTAACAACTGCCTCACTCTTGAATGAATTAGGCTTTTTTTTTTTTTTTGGGGCAGAGTCGGTTGGGTCAAGATTCAGTGACTCCTTCATAAACAGCTGCCTCACTCTTGAATGAATTCGGCTGTTTGAGCAGTCGGTTGAGTCAAAGATTCAGTGACTCCTTCACAAACAGCTGCCTCACTCTTGAATGAATCGGCTGTTTGAACGAGTCGGTTGAGTTAAAGATTCAGTGACTCCTTCATTAACAACTGCCTCACTCTTGAATGAATTAGGCTTTTTGAACGAGTTGGTTGAGTCAAAGATTCAATTAATCATTCATTAACAACTGCCTCACTCATGAATGAATCAGCTGTTTGAACGAGTCAGTTGAGTCAAAGATTCAGTGACTCCTTCATAAATAGCTGCCTCACTCTTGAATGAATCGGCTGTTTGAACGAGTCGGTTGAGTCAAAGATTCAGTGACTCCTTCATTAACAACTGCCTCACTCTTGAATGAATTAGGCTTTTTGAACGAGTCGGTTGAGTCAAAGATTCAGTGACTCCTTCATAAACAGCTGCCTCACTCTTGAATGAATCGGCTGTTTGAGCAGTCGGTTGAGTCAAAGATTCAGTGACTCCTTCACAAACAGCTGCCTCACTCTTGAATGAATCGGCTGTTTGAGCAGTCGGTTGAGTCAAAGATTCAGTGACTCCTTCATTAACAACTGCCTCACTCTTGAATGAATTAGGCTTTTTGAACGAGTTGGTTGAGTCAAAGATTCAATTAATCATTCATTAACAACTGCCTCACTCATGAATGAATCAGCTGTTTGAAGCAGAGTCAGTTGAGTCAAAGATTCAGTGACTCCTTCATAAATAGCTGCCTCACTCTTGAATAAATCGGCTGTTTGAACGAGTCGGTTGAGTCAAAGATTCAGTGACTCCTTCATTAACAACTGCCTCACTCTTGAATGAATTAGGCTTTTTGAACGAGTCTGTTGAGTCAAAGATTCAGTGACTCCTTCATAAACAGCTGCCTCACTCTTGAATGAATCGGCTGTTTGAACGAGTCGGTTGAGTCAAAGATTCAGTGACTCCTTCATAAACAGCTGCCTCACTCTTGAATGAATTAGGCTGTTTGAGCAGTCGGTTGAGTCAAAGATTCAGTGACTCCTTCATAAACAGCTGCCTCACTCTTGAATGAATCGGCTGTTTGAGCGAGTCGGTTGAGTCAAAGATTCAGTGACTCCTTCATAAACAGCTGCCTCACTCTTGAATGAATCGGCTGTTTGAAGCGAGTCGGTTGAGTCAAAGATTCAGTGACTCCTTCATTAACAACTGCCTCACTCTTGAATGAATCGGCTGTTTGAACGAGTCGGTTGAGTCAAAGATTCAGTGACTCCTTCATAAACAGCTGCCTCACTCTTGAATGAATCGGCTGTTTGAACGAGTCGGTTGAGTCAAAGATTCAGTGACTCCTTCATTAACAACTGCCTCACTCTTGAATGAATTAGGCTTTTGAGCGAGTCTGTTGAGTCAAAGATTCAGTGACTCCTTCATAAACAGCTGCCTCACTCTTGAATGAATCGGCTGTTTGAACGAGTCGGTTGAGTCAAAGATTCAGTGACTCCTTCATAAACAGCTGCCTCACTCTTGAATGAATTGGCTGTTTGAACGAATCGGTTGAGTCAACGATTCAATGACTCCTTCATAAACAGCTGCCTTACTCTTGAATGAATCGGCTGTTTGAACGAATCGGTTGAGTCAAAGATTCAGTGACTCCTTCATTAACAACTGCCTCACTCTTGAACGAATAAGCAGTTTGATTCGAATCGGTTGATTCAAAGATTCAATGACTCATTAATAAATAACTACCTCACTCTTGAACAAATCAGCAGTTTGAACGAATCGGTTGATTAAAAGATTCAATGACTAGTTCACAACTGCCTCACTCTTGAATGAAACGGTTAAGTAAAATATTCAACGACTCATTTGTAAACAAGTGCCTCAATCTTGAATGAATTGTCTGTTTGAATGAATCAGTAGAGTCAAAGATTAAATGACTCATTCGTAAACAACTGCCTCGCTCTTGAATGAATCGGCTGTTTGATTGAATCGGTAGAGTCAAAGATTCAGATTCACAGTGACTTCGTTCACTTGAATGCATCGAGTTAAAGATTCAATGACTAATTCATAAACAACTACTTCACTCTTGAACAAATCAGCAGTTTGAACGTGACTCACTCATTAAGACGGTCACCTGCTGCCACCTACTGGCAGTTTAGTTTCATGTTTAAAAGTATAAACATGAAACATTTCTTATTTGTATAAAAAAAAATATATTTAAAACAATCTCATAACATTATTGAATGCAGTTGTAATTATTCAGTGTAGGGCTGTAACTATCGATTCTTTTAGTAATCGAGTATTCTACCGATTATTCCATCGATTAATCGAGTATTCGGATAATAATTACTTTTTCTTTATTAAAGAGCATTACTAAATATATAAGAGAAAATATATATAAGAGACAGGTATCTTAAAATTAACATGAAATTTGTTTTCTTTTAGAAAAATAAAGTTTTATTGCTGAAATTGCATACATTAATAACTGTGAAAATAACCAATTTTAATGCATTCAATTGCCATATTATAAAAATCTATTTCAAATTACTTTAAAAAGGAAAACAGTTCAGTCTAAAACTAAACCTACAACCAATAAACCAAAATAATATTAATATAAAAAATAGCAATAATGCCTAAACATTGCATGTATGTTTAAAGCTTAACTTTAAAGTTTCAGCTTCAGTTCAGGCATGACAAGCCTTTACTGTCTTCTGAAGGCTGTGTGGCTTTTGTAAGAAGCAAAAAATATTGGACAGGAAGGAAACTTGAAATAAGAACAAGAGTACAGATGGTCATACTAGAGATGCGCGGATAACTTCACCGAATCCGCTGTTAAAAACAAACCATCCATCCGCACCCGATCGTCATAAACTCAAATCCTCAGTGTAAGCGCGATGCTATCGTCACATTTTAGCTACACTGAAGTATTGCTTTAAAACAAATCTTCTTTGGCGAAATTACACGTTTTAAATAACCTAAACGGGTTGACAACCTCTACATCACACGGAGGAGCAACTGCTGGAACATGAGCATTTTGAGCTAATCATATTCATGAGACAAAAATACATTTTCTGTTTTCTCAATCTAGAAGGGGCACCAATTAAAAATACTCACATTTCTAATACATTAATGACCCAGTTTAAAATACAGATTCATCTTCCCAGCGCTGAAGTACCCTTTAAAATTAACACATTAATGATTTCTCCCCATCCACCCGCACTCTGGATGTTTACCCACCTGAACCGCTGGATTTACCTCGCAACCACAAGCATACCCTAAGTCCTTACACAAAATTTTTATTAAATTAACTAAATGAAGCGCCGAGGCGGGATGATTTTGGAACTCGAGAACCGTTTCAGCCCTAATTCATTTGATTGAAACAGCCCTATGGCTTATTATTCTAATTGAATGATATAATTTAAGAAATCGAACTGAAAGATGAATCATCAATAATAAAATTAGGGGGAGAAGTCATTTATGTGGCAGGCCTATAATAAAATGGGAATTAGGTATTCAGGATAAGCACATGACGAGGCCCACGTCAAGCCCCCTGTATATATATATATAAACGTTTCATGTGACACGGATGCTGAACTGAGAGTGAGGAATGTACAGTTTGCTTCCTGCTGTTGTTTTTGTGTTCAGGGCACGTCTAATTGGTCAGCTGACTACTTCAACAACACCACTGCCGGAGTGGGCTTAGTGGTTTCAGGATGCTTTGCCTTCTGCGTTGCCGGGAGACACATTCCAGGAGCAGCTGAGAGCGGTTTTGATAGAGACTGAACTCGCGGTTCGCCGTTCCTCTCGCTGAGCTCAAGCAGGACCACGACTGCATCTTCCAAATACACACCATGGTAGATCCACACCCTTCAGAAACTAACATGTGTTTATATTCGTCTGAAATATAAACACTCATATATCTCACATGTTTGTGTCATTATATATGTATTATTTGCATGTTTCTAATTTAGCATTTCATTAAAAATATATATTTTCTAATACTGTAAAATTAAATAACGCAGGGAATTGTTGTCTTTCATCCCCATGAGACAAAAAAACTTTTTCTGTGTTTTCTCAGTCTAGAAGGCACCAAATTCAAAAATAATTTCACATTTCTACTACATTAATGACCCAGTTTAAATACAGATTCATCTTCCCAGCGCTGAAGTACCCCTTTAAAATTAACACATTAATGATTTCTCTCATCCACCCGCAATTTTGGGATGTTTACCCACCTGAACCGCGGATTTAACCGCAATCCGTGCATACTCCGAGTCCTTACACAAAAACATTTATTAAATGAACTAAATGAAGCGTCGAGGCGGATGATTTTGGAACTGGAGGAATCGTTTCAGCCCTAATTCATTTGATTGGAAACAGCCCTATGGCTTCTTATTATTCTAAATGAATTGATATAATTTAAGAATTCAAACTGAAAGATGAATCATCATTTAATAAAATTAGGGGGAGAAGTCATTTATAAAGGTAGGCCTATAATAAATGGGAATTAGGCATTCAGGATAAGCACATGACGAGGCCTAATGTCAAGCCCTGTATATATATATAAACGTTTCATGTGACACGGATGCTGAACTGAGAGTGAGGAATAAAAAGGCGTTTGCTTCCCTGCTGCTGTTGTTTTTGTGTTCAGGCACGTCTAATTGGTCAGCTGACTACTTCAACACCACTGCCGGAGTGGGCTTAGTGGTTTCCCAGGATGCTTTGCCTTCTGCGTTGCCGGGAAACACATTCCAGGAGCAGCTGAGAGCGGTTTTTGACAGAGACTGGAACTCGCGGTTCGCCGTTCCTCTCGCTGAGCTCAAGCAGGACCACGACTGCATCTTCTCCAAATACACACCATAGATCCACACCCTTCAAACTAACATGTGTTTATATTCGTCTGAAATATAAACACCATATATCTCACATGTTTGTGTCATTATACAGGGAGTGCAGAATTATTAGGCAAGTTGTATTTTTGAGGATTAATTTTATTATTGAACATCAACCATGTTCTCAATCAACACAAAAAACTCATTAATATCAAAGCTGAATATTTTTGTAGTTTATTAGGAAGTAGTTTTTAGTTTTAGCTATTTTAGGGGGATATCTGTGTGCAGGTGACTATTACTGTGCATAATTAATAGGCAACTTAACAAAAAACGAATTTATACCCATTTCAATTATTTATTTTTACCAGTGAAACCAATATAACATCTCAACATTCACAAATATACATTTCTATATATATATATATATGAGTATATATATATATATGACCAATATAGCCACCTTTCTTTGCAAGGACACTCAAAAGCCTGCCATCCATGGATTCTGTCAGTGTATATATATATATATATATATATATATATATATATATATATATATATATATGTATATATATATATGGACCACAGGTTCTCAATGGGGTTCAGATCAGGTGAACAAGGAGGCCATATATGTATGTATATATATATATATATATATATGTGTATATGTATATATATATATATATATATATATATATATGTGTATATGTATATATATATATATGTGTATATGTACCACTGCTTGAAGAAGGTGTCTTCCAGAAACTGGCAGTAGGACTGGGAGTTGAGCTTGACTCCATCCTCAACCCGAAAAGGCCCCACAAGCTCATCTTTGATGATACCAGCCCAAACCAGTACTCCACCTCCACCTTGCTGGCGTCTGAGTCGGACTGGAGCTCTCTGCCCTTTACCAATCCAGCCACGGGCCCATCCATCTGGCCCATCAAGACTCACTCTCATTTCATCAGTCCATAAAACCTTAGAAAAATCAGTCTTGAGATATTTCTTGGCCCAGTCTTGACGTTTCAGCTTGTGTGTCTTGTTCAGTGGTGGGAGACTTTCTGCCTTTCTTACCTTGGCCATGTCTCTGAGTATTGCACACCTTGTGCTTTTGGGCACTCCAGTGATGTTGCGCCTTGGTTTTTCCACATGCTTCTTGCGACCCTGTTGACTATTTTGAATGAAACGCTTGATTGTTCGATGATTACGCTTCAGAAGCTTGGCTATTTTAAGACTGCTGCATCCCTCTGCAATATATCTCACTATTTTTGACTTTTCTGAGCCTGTCAAGTCCTTCTTTTGACCCATTTTGCCAAAGGAAAGGAAGTTGCCTAATAATTATGCACACCTGGTATAGTGTGTTGATGTCATTAGACCACACCCCTTCTCATTACAGAGATGCACATCACCTAATATGCTTAATTTGTAGTAGGCTTTCCAGCCTATACAGCTTGGAGTAAGACAACATGCATTACGAGGATGTGGTCAAAATACTCATTTGCCTAATAATTCTGCACTCCCTGTATATGTATTATTTGCATGTTTCTAAATAAGCATTTCATTAAAAAATATATATTTTCTAATACTGTAAAATTAAATAACGACTATGAATTGACCTAGATTGAATGCAATAACATTTCAGTGTTTCAACTTTCTATATATATATATTTTCATTGTTAAATGTACATATTGTATATTGTTTAATCTATACACAAAAAAATCAGCATTTTCTCCTCAAGTAATTATATATTAAAATATAAATGTAATAATAATATAATATTCGAATTTCAAATAATATATATTCGAATATTTACCTAAACTGAAATTTAAGCACAGTCACTTGGAAATTTTAAATCATATTTGAAAATGTATTATATATTTTTGCTTTATTCTTTATTATGTATATTTACTGTGTAAAGCACTTTGAGAACCTACATAACTATAAAATAAACGGGGGTGTGACGTCATGATTGACAGCTTCTCTGATGTAGTCAATGAGGTGCCAATGGACTTTTTTTCAGGAGGGATTTAATCGACATTTCCATATCAAGGCATTATAATGAATGCACGTAGCCCTTGTTAGACCCTTTATCTTTACTTTTTGTAATTATTACGATTTATTTTTGCTGGGTGCAGTCCCGAAAAGTTGACATGTGGCGTTCTGATCCTCTAATAAGTTATCTGAAGTTTTAGAGTAAAGATAAAGTGTCTAAACTACGTGCATTCATTTTAATGGCTTTTTTTCCCGGCATATGGCGAATATGACGTTTTTGTGGGCGTTTCCAGTAATGCAGACCAAAGCTGTGTCCGAAATCGAATACTTCTCTACTATATAATATTCAAAAAACAGTACGCCAACAGAGTAGTACGTCCGAATTAATAGTATTTGAAAAACAGTAGTCGGAAAGTACCCGGATTACCTACTACTTCTGGCGAGATGTGTGGGAGACGATTTATGAATGGAGGTGAAGGGACGTAACCATGGTAACTGATGCAGGTAGGTCACATGATAACAACAACATGGCGGCTGTAGTATGTCCGGATTACATTCATTCATACTACATGGAACTTACTTTTTTAACGGTCGCGAAGTTCGATTGAATTCAAATATAAGTACCTACTCACAAAGTACGCGATTTCGGACGCAACCCAAATGTATTGTCCAGACTACATACGCTTCATACACAAGATGTCAGCGCCATCTTGGAACACTGGCGGCTTCACTTACTAGAGTGAAGGTGCGTCGTCCATCTATTTTTACAGTTTATGGTATACGTATATATAATATAGGCAAAGGTAAGTGAAGCCTAAGACACGGTGTTATAGAACTCTTTCAATTAAATATTACTAGTGTTTGATAGCTACTCTGAAGAATTGCCACAGAAAGAGCTGTTAAAGCAGAAACTTTAATGATTTAACGATTTTAATGTAGTCTTTTCGGAAAGTCCAATTTTATTTTTTATTTTTGTAGGCTACCAGTTATCTCGAATCTGAACTAAATGTACCTAAAATATGTTAATGTCAGTCTTGATGAATGAAATGCGCATATTTTACGTGTTGTTGACGAGTTAAATTCACGTGTTTTTTAACCTGCTGGCTTTCCATAACCGCGCCGTCTCCTCCCAGTTTCGGTGTTAATGACTTCACATATAAATGGTAAATACGCAAAGGTAATATTATACAAAGTATAGTGTTATAATATGTATACCTTTAAAAAAATAATATATATATATGTATATATATGTGTATATATATATATATATATATATATATATATATATATATATATATATATATATATATATATATATATAAATTGCTGGATTTACAACGCTGATGACCGTTAAAACCGTTAAAAACGCGTCATCGCGGTCTTTCAAAAAGGGTCCGTTGAGTGCATGACGTCTCCATCGTTCCACAACTCCTTATTTGTGGAAATGAACCCCAAATAACTAATTTAGCATCAGAGTTTACTACAGTAAGACTGTAGTAAATTATCCTGCAGCAACGCGGATCTGGCGACGCTAGAGGGCGGCAGTGACGTCATGCGAGTGTGTTTCGCGCGCAGGAAGAAGAAGCGCGTGAGAGGGGCGGGGCTTCAGTGCAGCTGAGCGACGTGTTCTAATCAATCTGTGTGTTAGCAGTTCATTCTTCACTGAAGACATGGTGTTATTAGAAAACGACGCGGTAAGATCATTTTATACCTCATGTTCCGCGTTTATCGGTTGATAACGCATACGTACTGTACAAGAGATTGAGAGTTTCCCTGTTTAATCAGACGGCGTCGAGCTCAAACGGGTTAGCAAGCTAAAGCACACAAACACACACACACTGGGTTCTCTTCCAGTAGTGTCGACAAACACACTCATTTGGCTTCCCTTAGGCTCGTTTTAAAATGTTAATGTTATATTTATTTGTTCAGATAAGCCAGCGATTGCCTTCTAGACCCTTCATGGATATTTCTGCTTTTTATTGGGGAAAATCAAAGTAATTCGGTCATTTTACGATCATAATAAAGTGATTAATAACCCTAAAAGTGATATTAAAATGAATCCGCAACGTGTAAGTTTGAACTACAGCTGTATATGAGTTAAGCATACACGTTACATGCATTATTACAGCATGTTCACATATGGTCAGGGTTCTTATATACAGGTCCTTAAAAAAAATGTAGCATATCATGAAAAGGTTCTCTAAACGAGCTATTAACCTAATCATCTGAATCAACTCATTAACTCTAAACACCTGCAAAAGATTCCTGAGGCTTTTAAAAACTCCCAGCCTGGTTCATTACTCAAAACTGCAATCATGGGTAAGACTGCCGACCTGACTGCTGTCCAGAAGGCCATCATTGACACCCTCAAGCGAGAGGGTAAGACACAGAAAGACATTTCTGAACCAATAGGCTGTTCCCAGAGTGCTGTATCAAGGCACCTCAGTGGGAAGTCTGTGGGAAGGAAAAAGTGTGGCAAAAAACACTGCACAACGAGAAGAGGTGACGGACCCTGAGGAAGATTGTGGAGAAGAACCGATTCCAGACCTTGGGGACCTGCGGAAGCAGTGGACTGAGTCTGGAGTAGAAACATCCAGAGCCACCGTGCACAGGCGTGTGCAGGAAATGGGCTACAGGTGCCGCATTCCCCATGTCAGCTGCTGGTGTTGGTCCACTGTGTTTTATCAAGGGCAGGGTCAGTGCAGCTAGCTATCAGGAGATTTTGGAGCACTTCATGCTTCCATCTGCTGAAAAGCTTTATGGAGATGAAGATTTAGTTTTTCAGCACGACCTGGCACCTGCTCACAGTGCCAAAACCACTGGTAAATGGTTTACTGACCATGGTATTACTGTGCTCAATTGGCCTGCCAACTCTCCTGACCTGAACCCCATAGAGAATCTGTGGGATATTGTGAAGAGAAAGTTGAGAGACGCAAGACCCGACACTCTGGATGAGCTTAAGGCCGCTATCGAAGCATCCTGGGCCTCCATAACACCTCAGCAGTGCCACAGGCTGATCGCCTCCATGCCACGCCGCACTGAAGCAGTCATTTCTGCAAAAGGATTCCCCACCAAGTATTGAGTGCACACTTTTCTTCTATTGGTCGGATGAAATATGCAAATTTTTGAGATAGGAATTTGGGGTTTTCATGAGCTGTATGCCAAAATCATCAGTATTAAAACAATAAAAGACCTGAAATATTTCAGTTGGTGTGCAAAGAATCTAAAATATATGAAAGTTTAATTTTTATCATTACATTATGGAAAATAATGAACTTTATCACAATATGCTAATTTTTTTAGAAGGACCTGTATATGTGTATAATGTGTGTGTGTTTTTATATATGGTATATGTATGTTTTATATAGTTTTTAAATATTTATATTTGGTTTTACTATTTATATATACATATTAAACAAACTAATATGTTGTTTTTTAAATATTTATATTTGTTTTTTAATATTTATTTGTGTTTTTTTTGTTACACACACACACACACACACACACACACACACACACACACACACACACACACACACACACACACACACACACACACACACACACACACACACACACAGTTTAAATAAGTAAATGTCATAATAGAAAATAAAGGCATTTGAGTTGATACATTTGTGATATTTTCCCCTTTGTTAGTTTTATGTATTTTTATCTGTATTATACTATAATTTTATTTAACTATATTTTAAATTATATTAGATTTATTTATGCATTCACTTATTTGTATGTTAATTTCCATAACTGCCACATTTATGTATTTCCTTTCAACAACTGTGATTTAAAAAAAAAAAAATTCTTATAATGCCATTGGTTATATTCATATTTAGCATATTCAGTTGGGTTATGGCGAGAGCATTCACCTCCTAAAAGCAAGTGCATATGAGCCTGTCAGAAATCTATATGTGTTTGTGTGTGTGTGAGAGTGAGAGTGTGTGTGTGTGTGTGAGTGTGTGTGTGTGTGTGAGAGTGTGTGTGTGTGTGTGAGAGTGTGTGTGTGTGTGTGAGAGTGTGTGTGTGTGTGTGAGAGTGTGTGTGTGTGTGTGAGTGTGTGTGTGTGTGAGAGTGTGTGTGTGTGAGAGAGTGTGTGTGTGTGTGAGAGAGTGTGTGTGTGGAGCAGCCGTTAACATGAGCAGTACTGAGCTGTGTATGATGGTGTGTTTCTCTGCAGTTCCTCACGGAGCTCACGCGTCTCTTCCAGAAGTGCAGGACCAGCGGCAGTGTCGTCATCACTTTAAAGAAGTGTACGTCCTTTTGTTTGTTTAATATTTATATTTCAATACAACTTTTATCTGAATGAGCAAAAACTGTTTGTAATAGTTATTGTTGATGACACTTTGAGCTCTTTGCTGTGTTATTGATGTTAAATCATGTGCAGATGATGGCAGAACGAAGCCGGTCCCCAGGAAAGGGCATCCAGAGACGTTTGATCCGGCCGACAACAAGTGTCTCATCAGAGCTTCAGAGGGCAAGAGGAAAATCAGCACAGTGGTGAGGACACACACACACACACACACACACATATATAAGGGGTGTGACGAGAACTCACGAGACTAAACCGTGATGAGATATCTCGCCGAGGTGAAAAGCTGTCTCGTGTCATATTGTCCTGACCTGGTCATTACTGAGGGTGAAGTTAGGACAGAGTATCAGGGTTCCTACGGGGTCTGGAAAAGTATGGAAAAATATTTGTTTCCAGACTATTGTCCCCATTTCATTTTCTAAGTTGTTTGGCGGCAGTTGGCATCACAGCGCCCTTACCTCAAACTGCTATATATATATATATTTTTTTTTAATCTGATAGATTTCAGTCCCTTTATTAAAGGATTAGTTCACCTCCAAATGAAACTGTCCTAATCATTTACTCGCCTCAGTGCCATCCAAGATATCCATGCCTTACTTTCTGCAGTGAAAAATAAATTACGTTTTTGAGCAACCGACTGAGTTGGCATGAGTTTGGATGGCATTGGTGTGAGTAAATGATTAGGACATTTTAATTCTGGGGTGAACGAATCCTTTAAATATCTTCGTGTCCAAGATTTCCAAGATTAACAAGAGTCTTATTAGTTTAGAATTAGGGGTGCACCGATCCGATATTAGGATCAGATATCGGCCGTGATACTGACAAAATAGCTGGATCGGGGATCGGAATAATTAACAGATCCACAGGTCGATCCAGGTTTTTTTTTCGCAGCAGAACCTACGTCATTCGTCAGCTTCACGTGTCGCATGCTAGAAGCAACATGAAACGAGCAGTCCGCTGCAGGGTTGCCAACTCTCACGCATTTCTGTCATGCTCTCACTCTGCCCAACTTAATCTCACGCCAAGTTGCCAAACCTGCTTTTGATATCAAACAAAGCTTAGCTTTTACATTTTTCAAACCATAAATTGCGTTTTGGCGCTAATGTGGCATAATGTTAAACCCAGAGGCGTTGAAAAAACGAGTTGCGCATGCTCTCATCTCACGGTGGCGCATGCGGTCACGTGGTTCAAGGAGCGCTCAATACTTCTAGCGCTGTGTCAGTGCATTTGCATGGCTTAAGCGGATACACAAGTTTCACTATACAGATGTTTGCAGCAAGTTTTGGTAAACAGTACAGCATAGTGCGCATTGATTATTAAGTCAACCATATTTACAGGATCGTTTTATCATGGAGAGTGATAGAGATGCAACACTGTTAACATTAATGGTATTCTTGTATTTAGCCCTCAGGTGTTAATTGGTTACACTCACTGACGGTCAAATGTGACCTGTTTTTCAATTAAATAAATGTTCTATATTTTAGTTCTATAAGAATTCAACACTTTACATACTTTTGTTATTTTGTTTAGTTAATAAAGTCTGGTGCCTTTAGTCTCTTCAAGGATGGTATAAGGTGGAAAGTATACAGTTTATAAATAATTCAACGATAGTATCGGATCGGTATCGACAGATACACAAAAGTATCGGTATCGGGACTGAAAAAGTTGGATCGGTGCACCCCTATTTAGAATGACATGAGGGTAAGATAATGATGATAGAAATGTCATTTTTGGGTAAATTAATAACCCTTTAAAAATGTTTTGACTAGTGGTGGGCCGTTATCGGCGTTAACGTGAGACTCTTATCGGGCGATAAAAAAAATATCGCCGTTAATCTATTCTCAAAGTTGGGTTGGGAGCTGGGTCTAAACTACGCAAGCCATGATGACTTTCACCGTGATATTTTAGCGGGGATGTATTCCTAGCGAATTGCACTGTAGGGAGCGAAGCGAGTCTTCGAACCTGCGTGTATGCTGTGAGATTACCACGTCAAGCGTGAACGCTGTCTTCCGAACTCGAGTCCTGACGAGCGTGACTGACGTACTGTAAGCAGAGAGCTGTAAATCTCCTTTCTGCTCGTCGTCAGCGTTCTTTAGAGCATTTGCAGTACATCCGCGGCAGATAGACGCAAGTGTCATTACCTACTGAAGCTTTGGTAACAAAACCAACGGTTCAAAACAAAAATATGAAAAGTTAGGTGAACAACGCTATACATTTTGCCACCTTCTCGCTCCTTTTGTTGCCAAGCACCGGGGCAAACAGCTGCTGCTCTGATGACGCAACCGCACCCCGGTTCAGACCCAAATAATATAATATGAACACGGTCCAGCAGGGGGGAGCAATCGAACCAAGTGTGAAATCACCAGTCATTATTTGAGTAGCACACATATTGTGAATGCCTTCGGCAGAATTCATTTTAATCTAGATTAATCTATGCCCACCTCTAGTTTTGACTGATTTAGCATTTTAATTATTAAGGTCACAAAAGGCAATATTTAAATATGGGATTTCTAAATATTTTATTTATAGTTAGCCTATTGGTTAAACAGTCTTTACAAGTTTGCTGTACCTAACAGCATCTTCAATTGACTTTAATTTTCTGGTTGATTGTACATGAACGTCCCTTCTGTTTATGATGGGGTTTACAGTTATTTAAATATACAAAATTACAAATATAAATAACATTGCACTGATTTGATTGCAGTTTTTAATAAAATGCTATGCTTTGAGCTTGACTGGGTTTAGTGTTAAATTGACTTGTACAAGCAACAGTATAGCTACAATTTTCAAACTTAAAGGGGTACTTCAGCGCAGGGAAGATGAATCTGTATTTAAACTGGGTCATTAATGTAGTAGAAATATGAAATTATTTTTGAATTTGGTGCCTTCTAGACTGAGAAAACACAGAAAATGTATTTTTGTCTCATGGGGATGAAAGACAACAATTCCCAGAATGCACTGCTTCACTGCCCTACTCTAGGCACGGCTAGTCGGCTACAGGATTACTGGATCACTTGCCCACCGCGTTCATTTTCAGAAAATCATTTGAGTTAGAGACACTACAATTAAAAACTGAACGTGTCTGTTCGATATAATGCGAGTGAGCCGATTGAGTGTCACGGCACAAACGCAGCAGGATCGGATTACATTCATCACATGAGCTGAGGTAATCCCGGGATTCATTCACAGCACGTGATCAGTCTGGCGCATGTTCAGTTCATGTCTTTGGAAGCTTAACTTTCATAGGAAGTTCATTTGAACAGTTGAAACACTCCCTTTGGTCTCCACCGCTCCGGTTACATGAATCTCCGCAGCTCCCGAGCCGAGTGCTGTGAGTGTGATGTTGAAAACATGTGGGAATAGCGCCTCCTGCTGGCTGTAGTCTTCAGCCTCTGGACAAAAACACCTCCGATGATGCAAAAATGACGATATTTGCGTCATCGGAGGAATTTTTCCAGAAATAAAATACATAATTCTCTTGTCTCAGGGTCATATGAGGGGGGAAAGTACGATAATTTGAATATACTCCTGGGTTTCTACTGATACAAAGCTTAATGCTAATCGCTGAAGTAACCCTTTAACATGATAGCCTACATAGAGGTTTTGACTCAGAGTATAACATACTTGTCGGCGCCGATAGCATTGTGGGTAAGTGCGTCGCCATGTAGTGCTGTTGCGCTTCGGGAGACCCGAGTTCGAGTCCTGCCTCATGGACTTTTCCCAATCCCGCCCCCCTCTCTCTCCCACCTTACTTCCTGTCTTGCTTTCCTATCCTAATAAAAGGCAAAAACGCCAATACTAAATCTTTAGAATGTAACACATTTGTTAGCAGTTGAATTTTAAAACAATTTATCAGAACAAGTTAAATATGGTCGGAAAAATCTGTAGGGAAGTCTGGAAAAGTATGGAATTTTGAAATGAAAATTCTGTAGGAACCCTGGAGTATGCCAACGCTACATTTACTTTACACCTCCACTCTAGCTTTGCTTTTTATAGAACCAGATCTGACCCGTGAAAATATCAAAATTAGATCCGCGTCTGCCCAGACCCGTTACCCGATCCGTGCCCGTGATAAATCACACGCTAAAGTCATTCCAACTAAAGTGCTTTTACCTCTCCCCTCTCTCAACATCACAACAGCATCATGAATGGGCTAATGAAACAGGCTAAAGTGCCTTTAAAGACTCGTTGTCAACAATTTTATTAACTCCACTCACCAACTTCACTTTTTCTTCATCCATAGCTACTCCTGCAACGCTCACTCCGGCTGGGCTATGAGAGGCATCAACACAAGTCGCAGTGGTGGTGATGTGATTGGTCAAATGGCATATCATTGTTGCGTGTGTGTGTGTGTAATGGTATTTTAGACTTACAAATATTGCACATATTTTTCATAAGCGCTACTACCCGCCCACAAAGAGTGAAAATTAAAATTAGCTCATGATTTACTCACCCTCAAGTCATCCTAGGTGTGTATGACATTCTTCTTTCAGACGAATACAATCGGAGTTATATTACTAAATGCCAGGCTAATCCAAGCATTAGAATTGCAGTAAAAGTCCAAAAAAAGTGCGTCTGCCCATCAAATAACTGCTCCACGTGGCTCCGGTGTGTTAATAAAGGCCTTCTGAAGGCGAACCGACGCGTTTGTGTAAGAAAAATATCCATATTTAAAACTTTTATCAGGTAAACTTTCGGCCGACCGGTTCCCTGTTCAATTTATGGAAACATTGTTTGAAAGTCCCCCTGCCGATTGAAAGACTAGCGCCACCAGGTGGGCTCGTCATGACGTCACATATGCATCTTGAGTTTCACTTTCAACATTCAACACTTTTCCACGGAAGACGGTCGGCCGAAAGTTTACATATAAAGTTTTAAATATGGATATTTTTCTTACACAAACGCATCGGTTCGCTTCAAGAAAGGCCTTTATTAACCCCCCGGAGCCGCGTGAAGCAGTTATTTGATGGGCAGACGCACTTTTTATGGACTTCAAAAACAGAACAACTATCACTGCAATACTTAAGCTTGGATTAGCCTGGACTTTTGTAATATAACTGATTGTATTCGTCTGAAAGAAGAATGTCATGTACACCTAGGATGACTTGAGGGTGAGTAAATCATGGGATAATTTTAATTTTTGGGTGAACTAACCCTTTAATTATCTGCTTGTGAATTTTAGGAATGTCACAATCCACCTGTTTTAGCCGCTTTTATGTGGGTACCCGACCCATTGCAGGACTCTCCATCAGCTCACGAGAGTTGGAACGAGTTGTTCGAGTCATGCATATTACGCAACACTGATCACATGATGAGAATACGCCAAAGGTAATATTATATACAAAGAGTATAGTGTTATAATATGTATACCTTTAAAATAATATATATATATATATATATATATATATATATATATATATATATATATATATATATATATATATCTCTATATATATATGTGTGAAAGCTGAGGCATGCCAATCTCTCCCAATATGAAAGCTATCCATGTAGTTACCGTCTCAGAGATTTATTTCTTCAAGCATGATACAAAGCTCAATTTGCACTTTGAATATTGAGCACTTTGATTATGTTTTTTTTTGCACTTAATATCTATGATCAATCTGTGGGAAGGGGTTTAGTTAGGAGGTCAGAAGGAGCTCATGTGGAGTTCTAAGGTCTGAAGAGACCATCATACAGGAGAGAAGCCAGTCAGTTGAGTTTGTGCAAAACCTTTACAGTGTTTGGTGTCTTTCACTGCATATGATAATTCATACTCAGAAAGTAGAACTGAAATGATGTTCATTACAATATGATGAGTTAAAACATTTCAAATGCACCTGCAAAACAATTTTTCTGGTCATGTATTTCATCATTGAGGATTTCTTAAAAATACTGTGTAAAAGTCTCGTCTCATGAGATAAGGGTCTCGTCACACCCCTAATAAATATACATAGATATCTGTCATATGTCAATTATGTCTGAGCTGATAGCACGGTGATGTTTCTCATATGTAACAGAAATGGCAGCTCTCATCAGTGCGAAAAATACAGGCAGTCCTGAATTAATTTGTGTAGCTTTTCCCCATTTCTTTATTTTTCTTGTTCATTTGTTTTCCATATTTCAACAGTTGTTTATTGGTTGAGTCAGACAGCATAGAAAATGCTTTCGTTTCTTCCGCTCCTGTTGTCACTCATGAAGTGATGCTGTTTTTCAGAAGTAGATGTTTAATCTGTAACATGTTTTAATGTCTCTTTCAGGTCAGCTCCAAAGAAGTCATCAAATTTCAAATGGTGGGTCGTATTCTGTATTCACAGCTTTATTCATATCATCGTTTTGGTTTATCAGATTGACATTGACTTGTTTACAATAATCAGTAAAATTTTCCCTCATATCTGTTTGTCTGTAACATATGGAAGCTTGTTTCTGCCCCAAAATAAAAAATGTATATCTCGCAATTCCGACTTAATATCACTCAATTCTGACTAAAAAGTCCCTGTAAAGAGATTTGTTTCTAAACACATTAGAAATGTTAGAAATTTATTGTTGAAACACATTACAAAGACTGTAAAGTATGTAGTACTGAATTCAGAAGTTAGACCGTTAAGAAGTTTTTCACCATTGCTGTGTTCTAGATTTTTGGGCGGGGTTAAAACGGTGGCTCGATGACGCACTGGAGCCGCTGAGCATACGGCCCCTCCCCCATAACTGAGCACATTCACATCAGTTCACCCGCTAGAACTCAGAACATGTGTTTAATTTTGACTTTACAGGGACTTTCATATCACTCAATTCTGACTTTATCACGCAATTCTGACTATATTTTGCAATTCTGACTTTATATCTCTCATTTCTGACTTTATATCACGCAATTCCGACTAGATTGCTCAATTCCAAATTTATCTCTCAATTCCGACTAGATCTCTCAATTTCGACTTTATATCACGCAACTCAATTCGACTAGATCACTCAATTCCGACTTGAAAATCCCACAATTCCAACTAGATCACGCAATTCAGACTAGATCACGCAATTCCGACTAGATCACGCAATTCCGA
Source organism: Gobiocypris rarus (assembly GCA_023029165.1). Classification (NCBI taxonomy): domain Eukaryota; kingdom Metazoa; phylum Chordata; class Actinopteri; order Cypriniformes; family Gobionidae; genus Gobiocypris; species Gobiocypris rarus. Next base: position 38,956,235 of record CM040925.1, on the reverse strand, counting down.
CTAGATCTCTCAATTCCGACTAGTTCACGCAATTCCGACTTTATATCACGCAATTCCGACTAGATCTCTCAATTCTGACTAGATCACGCAATTCCGACTTTATATCACGCAATTCCGACTAGATCTCTCAATTCCGACGAGATTGCTCAATTCCGAATTTATATCTCTCAATTCCGACTAGATCTCTCAATTTCGACTTTATATCACGCAACTCAATTCCGACTAGATCACTCAATTCCGACTTGAAAATCCCACAATTCCAACTAGATCTCTCAATTCCAACTAGATCACGCAATTCAGACTAGATCACGCAATTCAGACTAGATCTCTCAATTTCGACTAGATCTCGCAATTCCGACTAGATCTCGCAATTCCGTCTAGATCTCTCAATTCCGACTTGAAAATCACACAATTCCAACTAGATCACGCAATTGCGACTAGATCTCTCAATTCCGACTTTATATCACGCAACTCAATTCCGACTAGATCGCTCAATTCCGACTTGAAAATCACAATTCCAACTAGATCTCTCAATTCCGACTAGCTCACGCAATTCCGACTAGATATCTGAATTCCGACTTTATATCACGCAACTCAATTTCAACTAGATCTCTCAATTCTGACTAGATCACGCAATTCCGACTTTATATCACGCAATTCCAACTAGATCTCTCAATTCCGACTTGAAAATCACAATTCCAACTAGATCACGCAATTCCGACTTGAAAATCACACAATTCCAACTAGATCTCTCAATTCCGACTAGATCTCTGAATTCCGACTTTATATCACGCAACTCAATTCCAACTAGATCTCTCAATTCTGACTAGATCACGCAATTCCGACTTTATATCACGCAATTCCGACTAGATCTCTCAATTCCGACTTGAAAATCACAATTCCAACTAGATCTCGCAATTCCGACTTGAAAATCACACAATTCCAACTAGATCTCTCAATTCCGACTTGAAAATCACACAATTCCAACTAGATCTCTCAATTCCGACTTTATATCACGCAACTCAATTCCGACTAGATCGCTCAATTCCGACTTGAAAATCACAATTCCAACTAGATCTCTCAATTCCGACTAGCTCACGCAATTCCGACTAGATATCTGAATTCCGACTTTATATCACGCAACTCAATTTCAACTAGATCTCTCAATTCTGACTAGATCACGCAATTCCGACTTTATATCACGCAATTCCGACTAGATCTCTCAATTCTGACTTGAAAATCACACAATTCCAACTAGATCCCTCAATTCCGACAAATAAGAACTCAATTGCGAGATTAGTCACAATTATCCATGGCTGACACAAGCTTCCATAGTCACATGCTTTGTTGAATGTTTCCTGAAATGAGTGACAGTAAACCTGACGTGGGTCGTTTGTTTCCAGGCGTATTCAAACTTGTTGCGAGCGCACATGGACGGCTTGAAGAAGAAAGACAAAAAGAGTAAAAGCAAGAAGACTAAAGCCACATAGTGATGGACTGAACTGGAGGGGAAGACCAGGTGTGTACAGTTCATCCAACGCTCGCCAGTGCCACGCCCCCTTCCCATCAGCCCCTGCAGCGCTGCCTTCAGTGTGACACCGTCGCTCTGGTTCTGATGTTGTGTGGCACTTCTCAGCAGTGACATCATCAGGAACAACCTGCCAACGTTTGACACCAGATCTGGACTGATGCAAAGCTTTGTTTTACTAGATTTACCGACCGCTAGGGTGTTCATTGGGGCAGATTATCTTGCTCTAGAATCTCAGTTTATATTTTGATTTATATGGCGAGTGTGTGGACATTAATCAGTAACTTCCTCCCACTCAAAAAGTCCTCCACTGTATTTAGGTTTTTAAAAGGTCTGCTTAGAGTCACTCATGTGTTTTGTTGGTTTAACACAGTGGAGTTTTTATATCCTCAGTTGACATGAACGAAAGCACCCTTGCAGATTTGCAAATAAATAGTTTTATTTTGACATCACTAATCATTGGTTCCATCATGAGAAAATCCCAAAGACTCTAGAATCAGATCCGCAGCTCCAGAGACATAGACTATGTACTGTACAAAAATGAAGAATTGAAATAAATACACTATGTACACAACTAAGCCACATCACTGAGCGTTTGAGATGAGTGCCGGCCGCTTAAATCATGGTGTTCCTCTTGTCTGGTCTCTCTCTGGTGGCCGGCAGCGCGAGGTTGCGCTTGGTTCTCTCTTCCTCCAGATAGCCATCCTTCATGATTCCAGTGACATACTGGAACAGAGTCTGGAGTGGGGAAACAAAGCACTGGAGATTATACATGTGCAGCAAGGAAATCAGATGTATTGCCTTCAGAATTAAGCTTTGAAAGGACTCATTTTTAACCTGTGTGACAGGCAGTTCATGACTTAAGGAATATTCTTCGTTAAAGGAACACTGCAGCGTTTTTGGAAATAGGGCTTATTCAACATCTTTCCTACATTTAGATATGTGTGCACATGCATTTTTGTCTCAGTGCATGGATTGTTTTAGTTTGGCAAGGTCGCCGCTAGCTTAGCATAATGAATAGAATCCTATGTTGCCAGCTAGCATGTCCCTAGTAAAAGTGATCAAACACTATTAGTTTTTGTTTAGGACTATATATTATGGGGAAGCACAGGTACTTGGGCGCAGAGATATCGCGCAACACATGAAATGCCTTAACATATGTCGGTATATTGACGGAAGTTGTGGCATTTCATGTGTTGCGCGATCTCAGCAGTGCTTCCCCATAATATAGTCCCAATATCTGCCTAAGAAATCACCTAGTCTTAATCTGCATTGCAATTTGTACTCGTTGTGAATACGCTGTCCACAAGAAGTAATTAGGTGGGTTTTTTTTTAATATCACTTTTACTCAGGACATGCTAGCTGGCAACATAGGATTCCATTCATTATGCTAAGCTAAGCTAGCGGCAACCCTCCCAAACTAAAACAATCCATGCACTGAGACAAAAATGCATTTTCCCACATATCTAAATGTAGGAAAGATGTTGAATAAGCCCTATTTCTTAAAACGCTGGAGTGTTCCTTTAAACACAGTCATGGACAAACACTCGCTTCGTCATTAAGGCCTTTTTTTTCTTGCCATTGACAGAATTTTCCATGTTATGCATTACAGTGAAAAAAAAACTATTCAAAATATTTCTAAACTTAAAGGGATAGTTCACCAGAAAATGAAACTAAGCAGAAGACTACCATAGTAGGAAAAACAATATGGTAGGGTGCAATGGTTGCTCTATCTACTAACATTCTTCAAAATATATTTTGTGTTCAGCAGAACAAAGAAACTCATACAGGTTTGGAACAACTTGAGGGAAGGTAAATGACAATTGTCAGGTAAACTATCCCTTGAAGTGCTCAATTTCTGTGCCTCTAGTGACAACAGATCCAATTGCAACAGCAGTTATCGGGGATAAGTAAAACAGAAGCAAACCAACTGCAAAAACGAGTAAAGACAGAGACAATTTCATTGTGTGTCCTCAGAGTGCCCCCATACATAAACATGGCAAATGTGAGGAAAATCTCATTTCTTTAGGATAGACATTTGTATTTGAACATATAAAATGACCCACACCTGACTTTGATAAAAAATGTTTTGCCACTTACTAGCAAAATTTTTACTTTTGGCCATTAGCTTTAAGTCAATTCGCTCTTATCCTGACTTTCCTACGGTGGTTTAGTCTCGATCGGACAAACAGTTTCAAAGATATTCGTGAAAGTTTAAATGCTAAATCACAACGTTGAAGAAACCATAGCATGTTTGGAATCGTTGAACTCCGCAAGGTTTCAGGGGGCGTATTACAGTAACATCTTAACTTTAGAATCCTATCTTATCTGTTTGTGCATTTTAGGACAAATGCTATTACAGAATGACATTTCTTAAATGCATACTCTTATCTTAACTACGGGTAGGAAACGAGTATTACAGAAGCATCTTTTCAGGTCTTTTATTGTTTTAATACTGATGATTTTGGCACACAGCTCATGAAAACCCAAAATTCCTATCTCAGAAAATTAGCATATCATGAAAAGGTTCTCTAAACGAGCTATTAACCTAATCATCTGAATCAACTAATTAACTCTAAACATCTAGGCCATCATTGACACCCTCAAGCGAGAGGGTAAGACACAGAAAGACATTTCTGAACCAATAGGCTGTTCCCAGAGTGCTGTATCAAGGCACCTCAGTGGGAAGGAAAAGTGTGGCAAAAAACGCTGCACAACAAGAAGAGGTGACCAGACCCTGAGGAAGATTGTGGAGAAGGACCGATTCCAGACCTTGGGGAACCTGCGGAAGCAGTGGACTGAGTCTGGAGTAGAAACATCCAGAGCCACCGTGCACAGGCGTGTGCAGGAAATGGGCTACAGGTGCCGCATTCCCCAGGTCAAGCCACTTTTGAACCAGAAACAGCGGCAGAAGCGCCTGACCTGGGCTACAGAGAAGCAGCACTGGACTGTCGCTCAAATTTTGCATGTCATTCAGAAATCAAGGTGTCAAGAGTCTGGAGGAAGACTGGGGAGAAGGAAATGCAAAATGCCTGAAGTCTAGTGTCAAGTACGCACAGTCAGTGATGGTCTGGGGTGCCATGTCAGCTGCTGGTGTTGGTCCACTGTGTTTTATCAAGGGCAGGGTCAATGCAGCTAGCTATCAGGAGATTTTGGAGCACTTCATGCTTCCATCTGCTGAAAAGCTTTATGGAGATGAAGATTTGGTTTTTCAGCACGACCTGGCACCTGCTCACAGTGCCAAAACCACTGGTAAATGGTTTACTGACCATGGTATTACTGTGCTCAATTGGCCTGCCAACTCTCCTGACCTGAACCCCATAGAGAATCTGTGGGATATTGTGAAGAGAAAGTTGAGAGACGCAAGACCCAACACTCTGGATGAGCTTAAGGCCGCTATCGAAGCATCCTGGGCCTCCATAACACCTCAGCAGTGCCACAGGCTGATCGCCTCCATGCCACGCCGCATTGAAGCAGTCATTTCTGCAAAAGGATTCCCCGCCAAGTATTGAGTGCATCACTGAACATTTGAAGGTTGACTTTTTTTGTATTAAAAACACTTCTTTTATTGGTCGGATGAAATATGACATTTTTTTTAGATGTATGCCAAAATCATCAGTATTAAAACAATAAAAGACCTGAAATATTTCAGTTGGTGTGCAATGAATCTAAAATATATGAAAGTTTAATTTTATAATTTTTAGAAGGACCTGTATATATACACATACACATGTAGATGAACACTTTACAGTTAGTTTTCTCCATTTTGATTTTAGGTTTACCTCAGAAGCAGTTTGTGCTTTGTTGGTTGCTTGGTAACAGACCTGACAGCTGATTACCGAACTCGAATGAGCGGTTTAAGATTTCCTAACTACAGATGGGATGAGATTTTGTAGGATAGGATAAGAATCCTAAATCAAGTTAAGATTTGCTTCTGTAATACGAAATTGTGAAAAATCCTAAATTAACTTATCATATCTTAAGACCTAAGATAGACCGTTTCTGTAATACGGACCCAGGAATCTTAGGATGTGACTTCTGTGAAATTAAGTCAGACACATGCAAAGTTATAAGCATGTGAGTATATAGTTTACCACTAGGGTGTGTGTGTGTGTTGTGGTTCTCACGTGAAAAGCGTTGACCAATGGTGAGCTGGCGTTCTGATGTAGAACTCGGAAGCCCTGCACTGTATTTACTACATCAAAAGCGCAGGAGACTGACCCATATGAGAAGAGATTGCTGAATAAAGTTATGTGTGTTTGTTTTCCTGTCTCCATGTATTCCTGTCTATTCATGACATAAAGACGAAAACGCTGGAGTCACATGGGCTATTAATAACAGTGTCTTTCCTTCCTTTCTGGCCCTTGAAAGTGTTAAATGGCTGTCTACGGAGGGGTCAGAGAGCTCTGGGATTTCATCAGAAATATCTTCATGTGTGTCTGAAGATGAACGAACGTCTGACGGGTTTGTGTTGAAATGTGAGAGTGTCCAGGCATGGTGAGAAACACCAGCTACCTCACAGACCAGAGGAGAAGAAGCTCTTGGCAGGAAGTGAAGTCAGTAGATTACCTTCCAGGCCTGCTCCAGCTCAGCCGTCCAGCGGTCCTTCAGGATAGGCTGCACGGCACAGATGAACTCAGCTCCCACATACTGAAACACACACACACACACACACACACACAGGGTTAGTGCTGATCACAAACATTCTCGTTACTTCAACGAGGTGCTTGAAATGATTTGTACCCCATAGTACTTGGGCGGAGCGTTGTAGCGGTAGTGGCTCTTGCCCAGCTCCAGTGCCAGCGTCTGCAGCCGCTCCAGCTGATCCAGCCGGGCCACGCTCTTCTCGATGAAGGACATCACTCTGCAGAGGAAACACACTTCAGCAGGGCTTCGACTCGCACTCTGAGCGAGGGGTGGAACACACTCCTGCCACATCACAAACACATCATGATTCTGAACACCATCATAACAACTGACGTTTAAAGTCATTTTGACTTTACATCATAATTATAACTTGCTATGTAATAATTTTGCTGTCTTATGACAGCAGTGATTAATTATGACTTAACTTGAGACTGAATTGTGAAACATGTTTGTCATATTTGAAACATATATTCCTATATTATGTCATCTCTTGGACCTTTGTGTCACCATCATGACTTTTTTTGGTCAATTTTGACCTGGTCAGTTATGACTTTTTATGTCATATCTTGGACCTTTGTGTAACCATCATGACTTTTTTTGGTCAATTTTGACCTGGTCAGTTATGACTTTTTATGTCATATCTTGGACCTTTGTGTAACCATCATGACTTTTTTTGGTCAGTTTTGACCTGGTCAGTTATGACTTTTTATGTCATATCTTGGACCTTTGTGTAACCATCATGACTTTTTTGGTCAGTTTTGACCTGGTCAGTTATGACTTTTTATGTCATATCTTGGACCGTTGTGTAACCATCATGACTTTTTTTGGTCAATTTTGACCTGGTCAGTTATGACTTTTTATGTCATATCTTGGACCTTTGTGTCACCATCATGACTTTTTTTGGTCAATTTTGACCTGGTCAGTTATGACTTTTTATGTCATATCTTGGACCGTTGTGTAACCATCATGACTTTTTATGTCATATCTTGGACCTTTGTGTAACCATCATGATTTTTGGTCAATTTTGACCTGGTCAGTTATGACTTTTTATGTCATATCTTGGACCGTTGTGTCACCATCATGAATTTTTTTTGGTCAATTTTGACCTGGTCAGTTATGACTTTTTATATCATATCTTGGACCTTTGTGTCACCATCATGACTTTTTTGGTCAATTTTGACCTGGTCAGTTATGACTTTTTATATCATATCTTGGACCTTTGTGTCACCATCATGACTTTTTTTGGTCAATTTTGACCAGGTCAGTTATGACTTTTATATCATATCTTGACCTTTGTGTCACCCATCATGACTTTTTTTGGTCAATTTTGACCTGGTCAGTTATGACTTTTTATGTCATATCTTGGACCTTTGTGTCACCATCATGACTTTTTTGGTCAATTTTGACCTGGTCAGTTATGACTTTTTATATCATCTTGGACCTTTGTGTCACCATCATGACTTTTTGGTCAATTTTGACCTGGTCAGTTATGACTTTTATATCATATCTTGGACCTTTGTGTCACCATCATGACTTTTTTTGGTCAATTTTGACCTGGTCAGTTATGACTTTTTATGTCATCTCTTTGACCTTTGTGTCACCATCATGACTTTTTTTGGTCAATTTTGACCTGGTCAGTTATGACTTTTATGTCATCTCTTGGACCTTTGTGTCACCATCATGACTTTTTTTGGTCAATTTTGACCTGGTCAGTTATGACTTTTTATGTCATATCTTGGACCTTTGTGTCACCATCATGACTTTTTTTGGTCAATTTTGACCTGGTCAGTTATGACTTTTTATGTCATCTCTTTGACCTTTGTGTCACCATCATGACTTTTTTTGGTCAATTTTGACCTGGTCAGTTATGACTTTTTATGTCATATCTTTGACCTTTGTGTCACCATCATGACTTTTTTTGGTCAATTTTGACCTGGTCAGTTATGACTTTTATGTCATCTTGGACCTTTGTGTCACCATCATGACTTTTTTTGGTCAATTTTGACCTGGTCAGTTATGACTTTTTATATCATATCTTGGACCTTTGTGTCACCCATCATGACTTTTTTTGGTCAATTTTGACCTGGTCAGTTATGACTTTTTATATCATATCTTGGACCTTTGTGTAACCATCATGACTTTTTTTGGTCAATTTTGACCTGGTCAGTTATGACTTTTTATATCATATCTTGGACCTTTGTGTCACCCATCATGACTTTTTTTGGTCAATTTTGACCTGGTCAGTTATGACTTTTTATGTCATATCTTGGACCGTTGTGTCACCCATCATGACTTTTTTTGGTCAATTTTGACCTGGTCAGTTATGACTTTTTATGTCATATCTTGGACCTTTGTGTCACCATCATGACTTTTTTTGGTCAATTTTGACCTGGTCAGTTATGACTTTTTATGTCATATCTTGACCTTTGTGTAACCATCATGACTTTTTGGTCAGTTTTGACCTGGTCAGTTATGACTTTTTATATCATATCTTGGACCTTTGTGTAACCATCATGAGTTTTTTTGGTCAATTTTGACCTGGTCAGTTATGACTTTTTATGTCATCTCTTGGACCGTTGTGTCACCCATCATGACTTTTTTTGGTCAATTTTGACCTGGTCAGTTATGACTTTTTATGTCATATCTTGGACCTTTGTGTCACCATCATGACTTTTTTGGTCAATTTTGACCTGGTCAGTTATGACTTTTTATATCATATCTTGGACCTTTGTGTAACCATCATGAGTTTTTTTGGTCAATTTTGACCTGGTCAGTTATGACTTTTTATGTCATATCTTGGACCGTTGTGTAACCATCATGAGTTTTTTTGGTCAATTTTGACCTGGTCAGTTATGACTTTTTATATCATATCTTGGACCTTTGTGTAACCATCATGAGTTTTTTGGTCAATTTTGACCTGGTCAGTTATGACTTTTATGTCATATCTTGGACCTTTGTGTCACCATCATGACTTTTTGGTCAATTTTGACCTGGTCAGTTATGACTTTTATGTCATATCTTGGACCTTTGTGTAACCATCATGAGTTTTTTGGTCAATTTTGACCTGGTCAGTTATGACTTTTTATGTCATATCTTGGACCTTTGTGTAACCATCATGAGTTTTTTTGGTCAATTTTGACCTGGTCAGTTATGACTTTTTATATCATATCTTGGACCTTTGTGTCACCATCATGACTTTTTTGGTCAATTTTGACCTGGTCAGTTATGACTTTTTATATCATATCTTGGACCTTTGTGTCACCCATCATGACTTTTTTTGGTCAATTTTGACCTGGTCAGTTATGACTTTTTATGTCATATCTTTGACCTTTGTGTCACCATCATGACTTTTTGGTCAATTTTGACCTGGTCAGTTATGACTTTTATGTCATATCTTGGACCTTTGTGTCACCATCATGACTTTTTTTGGTCAATTTTGACCTGGTCAGTTATGACTTTTTATGTCATATCTTGGACCTTTGTGTAACCATCATGATTTTTTGGGGTCAATTTTGACCTGGTCAGTTATGACTTTTTATGTCATATCTTGGACCTTTGTGTAACCATCATGACTTTTTTGGTCAGTTTTGACCTGGTCAGTTATGACTTTTTATGTCATATCTTGGACCGTTGTGTAACCATCATGACTTTTTTGGTCAGTTTTGACCTGGTCAGTTATGACTTTTTATGTCATATCTTGGACCTTTGTGTAACCATCATGATTTTTTGGGGTCAATTTTGACCTGGTCAGTTATGACTTTTTATGTCATATCTTGGACCGTTGTGTCACCATCATGACTTTTTTTGGTCAATTTTGACCTGGTCAGTTATGACTTTTTATGTCATATCTTGGACCTTTGTGTCACCATCATGACTTTTTTGGGTCAATTTTGACCTGGTCAGTTATGACTTTTTATATCATATCTTGGACCTTTGTGTCACCATCATGACTTTTTTGGTCAATTTTGACCTGGTCAGTTATGACTTTTTATATCATATCTTGGACCTTTGTGTCACCATCATGACTTTTTTTGGTCAATTTTGACCTGGTCAGTTATGACTTTTTATGTCATCTCTTGGACCTTTGTGTCACCATCATGACTTTTTTGGTCAATTTTGACCTGGTCAGTTATGACTTTTTATATCATATCTTGGACCTTTGTGTCACCCATCATGACTTTTTTTGGTCAATTTTGACCTGGTCAGTTATGACTTTTTATATCATATCTTGGACCTTTGTGTAACCATCATGACTTTTTTTGGTCAATTTTGACCTGGTCAGTTATGACTTTTTATATCATATCTTGGACCTTTGTGTCACCCATCATGACTTTTTTTGGTCAATTTTGACCTGGTCAGTTATGACTTTTTATGTCATATCTTGGACCTTTGTGTTACCATCATGACTTTTTTTGGTCAATTTTGACCTGGTCAGTTATGACTTTTATGTCATATCTTGGACCTTTGTGTCACCCATCATGACTTTTTGGTCAATTTTGACCTGGTCAGTTATGACTTTTATGTCATATCTTGGACCTTGTGTCACCCATCATGACTTTTTTGGTCAATTTTGACCTGGTCAGTTATGACTTTTTATGTCATATCTTGGACCTTTGTGTTACCATCATGACTTTTTTTGGTCAATTTTGACCTGGTCAGTTATGACTTTTTATGTCATATCTTGGACCGTTGTGTCACCCATCATGACTTTTTTTGGTCAATTTTGACCTGGTCAGTTATGACTTTTTATGTCATATCTTGGACCTTTGTGTTACCATCATGACTTTTTTTGGTCAATTTTGACCTGGTCAGTTATGACTTTTTATGTCATATCTTGGACCTTTGTGTAACCATCATGACTTTTTTGGTCAGTTTTGACCTGGTCAGTTATGACTTATGTCATATCTTGGACCGTTGTGTCACCATCATGAGTTTTTTTGGTCAATTTTGACCTGGTCAGTTATGACTTATGTCATCTCTTTGACCTTTGTGTCACCATCATGACTTTTTTTGGTCAATTTTGACCTGGTCAGTTATGACTTTTTATATCATATCTTGGACCTTTGTGTCACCATCATGACTTTTTTTGGTCAATTTTGACCTGGTCAGTTATGACTTTTATGTCATATCTTGACCTTTGTGTCACCATCATGACTTTTTGGTCAATTTTGACCTGGTCAGTTATGACTTTTATGTCATATCTTGGACCGTTGTGTCACCATCATGAGTTTTTTTGGTCAATTTTGACCTGGTCAGTTATGACTTATGTCATCTCTTTGACCTTTGTGTCACCATCATGACTTTTTTTGGTCAATTTTGACCTGGTCAGTTATGACTTTTTATGTCATCTCTTTGACCTTTGTGTCACCATCATGACTTTTTTTGGTCAATTTTGACCTGGTCAGTTATGACTTATGTCATATCTTGGACCTTGTGTCACCATCATGAGTTTTTGGTCAATTTTGACCTGGTCAGTTATGACTTATGTCATATCTTTGACCTTTGTGTCACCATCATGACTTTTTTGGTCAATTTTGACCTGGTCAGTTATGACTTTTATGTCATATCTTGGACCTTTGTGTCACCATCATGACTTTTTGGTCAATTTTGACCTGGTCAGTTATGACTTTTATGTCATATCTTTGACCTTTGTGTCACCATCATGACTTTTTGGTCAATTTTGACCTGGTCAGTTATGACTTTTTATGTCATCTCTTGACCTTTGTGTCACCATCATGACTTTTTGGTCAATTTTGACCTGGTCAGTTATGACTTTTTATGTCATCTCTTTGACCTTTGTGTCACCATAATGACTTTTTTTGGTCAATTTTGACCTGGTCAGTTATGACTTTTTATGTCATATCTTGACCTTTGTGTCACCATCATGACTTTTTGGTCAATTTTGACCTGGTCAGTTATGACTTTTTATGTCATATCTTGGACCTTTGTGTCACCATCATGACTTTTTTTGGTCAATTTTGACCTGGTCAGTTATGACTTTTATGTCATATCTTGGACCTTGTGTAACCATCATGACTTTTTGGTCAATTTTGACCTGGTCAGTTATGACTTTTATGTCATATCTTGGACCTTTGTGTAACCATCATGACTTTTTTTGGTCAATTTTGACCTGGTCAGTTATGACTTTTTATGTCATATCTTGGACCTTTGTGTAACCATCATGACTTTTTTGGTCAGTTTTGACCTGGTCAGTTATGACTTTTATGTCATCTTGGACCTTTGTGTAACCATCATGACTTTTTTGGTCAATTTTGACCTGGTCAGTTATGACTTTTATGTCATCTCTTGACCTTTGTGTCACCATCATGACTTTTTTTGGTCAATTTTGACCTGGTCAGTTATGACTTTTTATGTCATCTCTTTGACCTTTGTGTCACCATCATGACTTTTTTTGGTCAATTTTGACCTGGTCAGTTATGACTTTTATGTCATATCTTGGACCTTTGTGTCACCATCATGACTTTTTGGTCAATTTTGACCTGGTCAGTTATGACTTTTATGTCATATCTTGGACCTTGTGTAACCATCATGACTTTTTGGTCAATTTTGACCTGGTCAGTTATGACTTTTATGTCATATCTTGGACCTTTGTGTCACCATCATGACTTTTTTTGGTCAATTTTGACCTGGTCAGTTATGACTTTTTATGTCATCTCTTTGACCTTTGTGTCACCATAATGACTTTTTTTGGTCAATTTTGACCTGGTCAGTTATGACTTTTATGTCATATCTTGGACCTTGTGTCACCATCATGACTTTTTTGGTCAATGTTGACCTGGTCAGTTATGACTTTTTATGTCATATCTTGGACCTTTGTGTCACCATCATGACTTTTTTTGGTCAATTTTGACCTGGTCAGTTATGACTTTTATGTCATCTCTTTGACCTTTGTGTCACCATCATGACTTTTTTGGTCAATTTTGACCTGGTCAGTTATGACTTTTATGTCATCTCTTGGACCTTTGTGTCACCATCATGACTTTTTTTGGTCAATTTTGACCTGGTCAGTTATGACTTTTTATGTCATATCTTGGACCGTTGTGTCACCATCATGACTTTTTTTGGTCAATTTTGACCTGGTCAGTTATGACTTTTATGTCATATCTTGGACCTTTGTGTCACCATCATGACTTTTTGGTCAATTTTGACCTGGTCAGTTATGACTTTTATGTCATCTTGGACCTTTGTGTCACCATCATGACTTTTTGGTCAATTTTGACCTGGTCAGTTATGACTTTTATGTCATATCTTGGACCTTTGTGTTACCATCATGACTTTTTTTGGTCAATTTTGACCTGGTCAGTTATGACTTTTTATGTCATATCTTGGACCTTTGTGTAACCATCATGACTTTTTTTGGTCAATTTTGACCTGGTCAGTTATGACTTTTATGTCATATCTTGGACCTTGTGTAACCATCATGACTTTTTTGGTCAATTTTGACCTGGTCAGTTATGACTTTTATGTCATCTTGGACCTTTGTGTAACCATCATGACTTTTTTGGTCAATTTTGACCTGGTCAGTTATGACTTTTTATGTCATATCTTGGACCTTTGTGTAACCATCATGACTTTTTTGGTCAATTTTGACCTGGTCAGTTATGACTTTTTATGTCATATCTTGGACCTTTGTGTCACCATCATGACTTTTTTTGGTCAATTTTGACCTGGTCAGTTATGACTTTTATGTCATCTCTGGACCTTTGTGTCATCATCATGACTTTTTTTTGGTCAATTTTGACCTGGTCAGTTATGACTTTTTATGTCATATATTGGACCTTTGTGTCACCATCATGACTTTTTTTGGGTCAGTTTTGACCTGGTCAGTTATGACTTTTTATGTCATTTCTTTGACCTTTGTGTCACCATCATGACTTTTTTTGGTCAATTTTGACCTGGTCAGTTATGACTTTTTATGTCATCTCTTGGACCTTTGTGTCACCATCATGACTTTTTTGGTCAATTTTGACCTGGTCAGTTATGACTTTTTATGTCATATCTTGGACCTTTGTGTAACCATCATGACTTTTTTCGGTCAATTTTGACCTGGTCAGTTATGACTTTTTATGTCATATCTTGGACCTTTGTGTCATCATCAGGACTTTTTTTGGTCAATTTTGACCTGGTCAGTTATGACTTTTTATGTCATATATTGGACCTTTGTGTAACCATCATGATTTTTTTGGTCAATTTTGACCTGGTCAGTTATGACTTTTATGTCATCTCTTTGACCTTTGTGTCACCATCATGACTTTTTGGTCAATTTTGACCTGGTCAGTTATGACTTTTTATGTCATATCTTGGACCTTTGTGTAACCATCATGACTTTTTGGTCAATTTTGACCTGGTCAGTTATGACTTTTATGTCATATCTTGGACCTTTGTGTCATCATCAGGACTTTTTTTGGTCAATTTTGACCTGGTCAGTTATGACTTTTTATGTCATATATTGGACCTTTGTGTAACCATCATGATTTTTGGTCAATTTTGACCTGGTCAGTTATGACTTTTATATCATATCTTGGACCATTGTGTCACCATCATGACTTTTTGGTCAATTTTGACCTGGTCAGTTATGACTTTTATATCATATCTTGGACCATTGTGTCACCATCATGACTTTTTTTGGTCAATTTTGACCTGGTCAGTTATGACTTTTTATGTCATATCTTTGACCTTTGTGTCACCATCATGACTTTTTTTGGTCAATTTTGACCTGGTCAGTTATGACTTTTTATGTCATATCTTGGACCGTTGTGTCACCATCATGACTTTTTGGTCAATTTTGACCTGGTCAGTTATGACTTTTATGTCATATCTTGGACCTTTGTGTCACCATCATGACTTTTTTGGTCAATTTTGACCTGGTCAGTTATGACTTTTATGTCATATCTTGGACCTTTGTGTAACCATCATGACTTTTTGGTCAGTTTTGACCTGGTCAGTTATGACTTTTATGTCATATCTTGGACCTTGTGTCACCATCATGAGTTTTTGGTCAATTTTGACCTGGTCAGTTATGACTTATGTCATCTCTTTGACCTTTGTGTCACCATCATGACTTTTTTTGGTCAATTTTGACCTGGTCAGTTATGACTTTTATGTCATATCTTGGACCTTTGTGTAACCATCATGACTTTTTTGGTCAATTTTGACCTGGTCAGTTATGACTTTTTATGTCATATCTTGGACCTTTGTGTCACCATCATGACTTTTTTTGGTCAATTTTGACCTGGTCAGTTATGACTTTTTATGTCATCTCTTTGACCTTTGTGTCACCATCATGACTTTTTTTGGTCAATTTTGACCTGGTCAGTTATGACTTTTATGTCATATCTTGGACCTTTGTGTCACCATCATGACTTTTTGGTCAATTTTGACCTGGTCAGTTATGACTTTTATGTCATATCTTGGACCTTTGTGTCACCATCATGACTTTTTTTGGTCAATTTTGACCTGGTCAGTTATGACTTTTTATGTCATATCTTGGACCTTTGTGTCACCATCATGACTTTTTGGTCAATTTTGACCTGGTCAGTTATGACTTTTATGTCATCTTGGACCTTTGTGTCACCATCATGACTTTTTTGGTCAATTTTGACCTGGTCAGTTATGACTTTTATGTCATATCTTGGACCTTTGTGTTACCATCATGACTTTTTGGTCAATTTTGACCTGGTCAGTTATGACTTTTATGTCATATCTTGGACCTTTGTGTAACCATCATGACTTTTTTGGTCAGTTTTGACCTGGTCAGTTATGACTTTTTATGTCATATCTTGGACCGTTGTGTAACCATCATGACTTTTTTGGTCAATTTTGACCTGGTCAGTTATGACTTTTATGTCATATCTTGGACCTTTGTGTCACCATCATGACTTTTTGGTCAATTTTGACCTGGTCAGTTATGACTTTTTATGTCATATCTTGGACCTTGTGTAACCATCATGACTTTTTTGTCAATTTTGACCTGGTCAGTTATGACTTTTATGTCATATCTTGGACCTTTGTGTCACCATCATGACTTTTTTTGGTCAATTTTGACCTGGTCAGTTATGACTTTTTATGTCATATCTTGGACCTTTGTGTCACCATCATGACTTTTTTTGGTCAATTTTGACCTGGTCAGTTATGACTTTTTATGTCATATCTTGACCTTTGTGTCACCATCATGACTTTTTTTGGTCAATTTTGACCTGGTCAGTTATGACTTTTTATGTCATATCTTGGACCTTTGTGTCACCATCATGACTTTTTGGTCAATTTTGACCTGGTCAGTTATGACTTTTATGTCATATCTTGGACCTTTGTGTCACCATCATGACTTTTTGGTCAATTTTGACCTGGTCAGTTATGACTTTTATATCATATCTTGGACCTTTGTGTAACCATCATGACTTTTTTTGGTCAATTTTGACCTGGTCAGTTATGACTTTTTATATCATATCTTGGACCTTTGTGTCACCCATCATGACTTTTTTTGGTCAATTTTGACCTGGTCAGTTATGACTTTTTATGTCATATCTTGGACCTTTGTGTTACCATCATGACTTTTTTTGGTCAATTTTGACCTGGTCAGTTATGACTTTTTATGTCATATCTTGGACCTTTGTGTAACCATCATGACTTTTTGGTCAATTTTGACCTGGTCAGTTATGACTTTTATGTCATATCTTGGACCTTTGTGTAACCATCATGACTTTTTTGGTCAATTTTGACCTGGTCAGTTATGACTTTTATGTCATCTCTTGGACCTTTGTGTAACCATCATGACTTTTTTGGTCAATTTTGACCTGGTCAGTTATGACTTTTTATGTCATATCTTGGACCGTTGTGTCACCATCATGACTTTTTTTGGTCAATGTTGACCTGGTCAGTTATGACTTTTTATGTCATATCTTGGACCTTTGTGTCACCATCATGACTTTTTTTGGTCAATTTTGACCTGGTCAGTTATGACTTTTTATGTCATCTCTTTGACCTTTGTGTCACCATCATGACTTTTTTTGGTCAATTTTGACCTGGTCAGTTATGACTTTTTATGTCATATCTTGGACCTTTGTGTCACCATCATGACTTTTTTGGTCAATTTTGACCTGGTCAGTTATGACTTTTATGTCATATCTTGGACCTTGTGTCACCATCATGACTTTTTGGTCAATTTTTACCTGGTCAGTTATGACTTTTTATGTCATCTCTTGGACCTTTGTGTCACCATCATGACTTTTTTTGGTCAATTTTGACCTGGTCAGTTATGACTTTTTATGTCATATCTTGGACCTTTGTGTTACCATCATGACTTTTTTTGGTCAATTTTGACCTGGTCAGTTATGACTTTTATGTCATATCTTGGACCTTTGTGTAACCATCATGACTTTTTGGTCAATTTTGACCTGGTCAGTTATGACTTTTATGTCATATCTTGGACCGTGTAACCATCATGACTTTTTTGGTCAATTTTGACCTGGTCAGTTATGACTTTTATGTCATATCTTGGACCTTTGTGTAACCATCATGACTTTTTGGTCAATTTTGACCTGGTCAGTTATGACTTTTATGTCATATCTTTGACCTTTGTGTCACCATCATGACTTTTTGGTCAATTTTGACCTGGTCAGTTATGACTTTTATGTCATATCTTGGACCTTTGTGTCACCATCATGACTTTTTTGGTCAATTTTGACCTGGTCAGTTATGACTTTTATGTCATATCTTGGACCTTTGTGTCACCATCATGACTTTTTGGTCAATTTTGACCTGGTCAGTTATGACTTTTATGTCATATCTTTTGACCTTTGTGTCACCATCATGACTTTTTGGTCAATTTTGACCTGGTCAGTTATGACTTTTATGTCATCTCTTTGACCTTTGTGTAACCATCATGACTTTTTGGTCAATTTTGACCTGGTCAGTTATGACTTTTATGTCATCTTGACCTTTGTGTCACCATCATGACTTTTTTGGTCAATTTTGACCTGGTCAGTTATGACTTTTATGTCATCTCTTGACCTTTGTGTAACCATCATGACTTTTTTGGTCAATTTTGACCTGGTCAGTTATGACTTTTTATGTCATATCTTGGACCTTTGTGTCACCATCATGACTTTTTTGGTCAATTTTGACCTGGTCAGTTATGACTTTTTATGTCATATCTTGGACCTTTGTGTCACCATCATGACTTTTTTGGTCAATTTTGACCTGGTCAGTTATGACTTTTATGTCATATCTTGACCTTTGTGTCACCATCATGACTTTTTTTGGTCAATTTTGACCTGGTCAGTTATGACTTTTTATGTCATATCTTTGACCTTTGTGTAACCATCATGACTTTTTTTGGTCAATTTTGACCTGGTCAGTTATGACTTTTTATGTCATCTCTTGGACCTTTGTGTCACCATCATGACTTTTTTGGTCAGTTTTGACCTGGTCAGTTATGACTTTTTATGTCATCTCTTGGACCTTTGTGTAACCATCATGACTTTTTTTGGTCAATTTTGACCTGGTCAGTTATGACTTTTTATGTCATATCTTGGACCTTTGTGTCACCATCATGACTTTTTGGTCAATTTTGACCTGGTCAGTTATGACTTTTATGTCATATCTTGGACCTTTGTGTAACCATCATGACTTTTTTGGTCAATTTTGACCTGGTCAGTTATGACTTTTATGTCATATCTTGGACCTTGTGTCACCATCATGACTTTTTTGGTCAATGTTGACCTGGTCAGTTATGACTTTTTATGTCATATCTTGGACCTTTGTGTCACCATCATTTTTTTGGTCAATTTTGACCTGGTCAGTTATGACTTTTATGTCATCTCTTGACCTTTGTGTCACCATAATGACTTTTTTGGTCAATTTTGACCTGGTCAGTTATGACTTTTTATGTCATATCTTGGACCGTGTCACCATCATGACTTTTTGGTCAATTTTGACCTGGTCAGTTATGACTTTTATGTCATATCTTGGACCTTTGTGTCACCATCATGACTTTTTTTGGTCAATTTTGACCTGGTCAGTTATGACTTTTTATGTCATATCTTGGACCTTGTGTCACCATCATGACTTTTTGGTCAATTTTGACCTGGTCAGTTATGACTTTTTATGTCATATCTTGGACCTTTGTGTCACCATCATGACTTTTTTTGGTCAATTTTGACCTGGTCAGTTATGACTTTTATGTCATCTCTGGACCTTTGTGTCACCATCATGACTTTTTTGGTCAATTTTGACCTGGTCAGTTATGACTTTTATGTCATATCTTGGACCTTTGTGTTACCATCATGACTTTTTGGTCAATTTTGACCTGGTCAGTTATGACTTTTTATGTCATATCTTGGACCTTTGTGTAACCATCATGACTTTTTTGGTCAGTTTTGACCTGGTCAGTTATGACTTTTTATGTCATATCTTGGACCGTTGTGTAACCATCATGACTTTTTTTGGTCAATTTTGACCTGGTCAGTTATGACTTTTTATGTCATATCTTGGACCTTTGTGTAACCATCATGACTTTTTTTGGTCAATTTTGACCTGGTCAGTTATGACTTTTTATGTCATATCTTGGACCTTTGTGTAACCATCATGACTTTTTTTGGTCAATTTTGACCTGGTCAGTTATGACTTTTTATGTCATCTCTTGGACCTTTGTGTCACCATCATGACTTTTTTTGGTCAATTTTGACCTGGTCAGTTATGACTTTTATGTCATCTTGGACCTTTGTGTCATCATCATGACTTTTTTTGGTCAATTTTGACCTGGTCAGTTATGACTTTTTATGTCATATATTGGACCTTTGTGTCACCATCATGACTTTTTTTGGGTCAGTTTTGACCTGGTCAGTTATGACTTTTTATGTCATTTCTTTGACCTTTGTGTCACCATCATGACTTTTTTTGGTCAATTTTGACCTGGTCAGTTATGACTTTTATGTCATCTCTGACCTTTGTGTCACCATCATGACTTTTTTTGGTCAATTTTGACCTGGTCAGTTATGACTTTTTATGTCATATCTTGGACCTTTGTGTCATCATCATGACTTTTTTTTGGTCAATTTTGACCTGGTCAGTTATGACTTTTATGTCATCTCTTGGACCTTTGTGTCACCATCATGACTTTTTCGGTCAATTTTGACCTGGTCAGTTATGACTTTTATGTCATATCTTGGACCTTTGTGTAACCATCATGACTTTTTTGGTCAATTTTGACCTGGTCAGTTATGACTTTTTATGTCATATCTTGGACCTTTGTGTCATCATCATGACTTTTTTTGGTCAATTTTGACCTGGTCAGTTATGACTTTTTATGTCATATATTGGACCTTTGTGTAACCATCATGATTTTTGGTCAATTTTGACCTGGTCAGTTATGACTTTTATGTCATCTTTTGGACCTTTGTGTCACCATCATGACTTTTTTGGTCAATTTTGACCTGGTCAGTTATGACTTTTATGTCATCTTGGACCTTTGTGTCACCATCATGACTTTTTTGGTCAATTTTGACCTGGTCAGTTATGACTTTTTATGTCATATCTTGGACCTTTGTGTCATCATCAGGACTTTTTTTGGTCAATTTTGACCTGGTCAGTTATGACTTTTTATGTCATATATTGGACCTTTGTGTAACCATCATGATTTTTTTCGGTCAATTTTGACCTGGTCAGTTATGACTTTTTATGTCATATCTTGGACCTTTGTGTCATCATCAGGACTTTTTTTGGTCAATTTTGACCTGGTCAGTTATGACTTTTTATGTCATATATTGGACCTTTGTGTCACCATCATGACTTTTTTTGGGTCAGTTTTGACCTGGTCAGTTATGACTTTTTATGTCATTTCTTTGACCTTTGTGTCACCATCATGACTTTTTTTGGTCAATTTTGACCTGGTCAGTTATGACTTTTTATGTCATATCTTGGACCTTTGTGTCATCATCATGACTTTTTGGTCAATTTTGACCTGGTCAGTTATGACTTTTATGTCATATCTTGGACCTTTGTGTCACCCATCATGACTTTTTGGTCAATTTTGACCTGGTCAGTTATGACTTTTATGTCATCTTTGGACCTTTGTGAAACCATCATGACTTTTTTGGTCAATTTTGACCTGGTCAGTTATGACTTTTTATGTCATATCTTTGACCTTTGTGTCACCATCATGACTTTTTTTGGTCAATTTTGACCTGGTCAGTTATGACTTTTATATCATATCTTGGACCATTGTGTCACCATCATGACTTTTTGGTCAATTTTGACCTGGTCAGTTATGACTTTTATGTCATATCTTGACCTTTGTGTCACCATCATGACTTTTTTGGTCAATTTTGACCTGGTCAGTTATGACTTTTATGTCATATCTTGGACCATTGTGTCACCATCATGACTTTTTGGTCAATTTTGACCTGGTCAGTTATGACTTTTTATGTCATATCTTGGACCTTTGTGTCACCATCATGACTTTTTTGGTCAATTTTGACCTGGTCAGTTATGACTTTTTATGTCATATCTTGGACCTTTGTGTCATCATCATGACTTTTTTTTGGTCAATTTTGACCAGGTCAGTTATGACTTTTATGTCATCTTGGACCTTT
Source organism: Gobiocypris rarus (assembly GCA_023029165.1). NCBI lineage: Eukaryota > Metazoa > Chordata > Actinopteri > Cypriniformes > Gobionidae > Gobiocypris > Gobiocypris rarus. The sequence goes on along the minus strand of CM040925.1, from coordinate 38,934,449 downwards.
GTGTCACCATCATGACTTTTTTTGGTCAATTTTGACCTGGTCAGTTATGACTTTTTATGTCATATCTTTGACCTTTGTGTCACCATCATGACTTTTTTTGGTCAATTTTGACCTGGTCAGTTATGACTTTTATGTCATCTTGGACCTTTGTGTAACCATCATGACTTTTTTGGTCAATTTTGACCTGGTCAGTTATGACTTTTATGTCATATCTTGACCTTTGTGTCACCATCATGACTTTTTTTGGTCAATTTTGACCTGGTCAGTTATGACTTTTTATGTCATATCTTTGACCTTTGTGTCACCATCATGACTTTTTTTGGTCAATTTTGACCTGGTCAGTTATGACTTTTTATGTCATATCTTTGACCTTTGTGTCACCATCATGACTTTTTTTGGTCAATTTTGACCTGGTCAGTTATGACTTTTATGTCATATCTCTTGGACCTTTGTGTAACCATCATGACTTTTTTTGGTCAATTTTGACCTGGTCAGTTATGACTTTTTATGTCATATCTTGGACCTTTGTGTCACCATCATGACTTTTTTGGTCAATTTTGACCTGGTCAGTTATGACTTTTTATGTCATATCTTGGACCTTTGTGTAACCATCATGACTTTTTTTGGTCAATTTTGACCTGGTCAGTTATGACTTTTTATGTCATATCTTGGACCTTTGTGTCACCATCATGACTTTTTTGGTCAATTTTGACCTGGTCAGTTATGACTTTTTATGTCATATCTTGGACCTTTGTGTAACCATCATGACTTTTTTTGGTCAATTTTGACCTGGTCAGTTATGACTTTTTATGTCATATCTTGGACCTTTGTGTCACCATCATGACTTTTTTTGGTCAATTTTGACCTGGTCAGTTATGACTTTTATGTCATATCTTGGACCTTTGTGTAACCATCATGACTTTTTGGTCAATTTTGACCTGGTCAGTTATGACTTTATGTCATATCTTGGACCTTTGTGTAACCATCATGACTTTTTTTGGTCAATTTTGACCTGGTCAGTTATGACTTTTTATGTCATATCTTGGACCTTTGTGTAACCATCATGACTTTTTTCGGTCAATTTTGACCTGGTCAGTTATGACTTTATGTCATATCTTGGACCTTTGTGTAACCATCATGACTTTTTTTGGTCAATTTTGACCTGGTCAGTTATGACTTTTATGTCATATCTTGGACCTTTGTGTAACCATCATGACTTTTTTGGTCAATTTTGACCTGGTCAGTTATGACTTTTTATGTCATATCTTGGACCTTTGTGTCATCATCAGGACTTTTTGGTCAATTTTGACCTGGTCAGTTATGACTTTTATGTCATATTTGGACCTTTGTGTAACCATCATGACTTTTTGGTCAATTTTGACCTGGTCAGTTATGACTTTTATGTCATATCTTGGACCTTTGTGTCACCATCATGACTTTTTGGTCAATTTTGACCTGGTCAGTTATGACTTTTATGTCATATCTTGGACCTTTGTGTCACCATCATGACTTTTTGGTCAATTTTGACCTGGTCAGTTATGACTTTTATGTCATATCTTGGACCTTTGTGTAACCATCATGACTTTTTGGTCAATTTTGACCTGGTCAGTTATGACTTTTTATGTCATCTCTTGGACCTTTGTGTCACCATCATGACTTTTTTGGTCAGTTTTGACCTGGTCAGTTATGACTTTTATGTCATATCTTGGACCTTTGTGTCATCATCATGACTTTTTTGGTCAATTTTGACCTGGTGAGTTATGACTTTTATGTCATCTCTTGGACCTTTGTGTCACCATCATGACTTTTTGGTCAATTTTGACCTGGTCAGTTATGACTTTTATGTCATATCTCTTGGACCTTTGTGTCACCATCATGACTTTTGGTCAATTTTGACCTGGTCAGTTATGACTTTTTATGTCATATCTTGGACCTTTGTGTCACCATCATGACTTTTTTTGGTCAATTTTGACCTGGTCAGTTATGACTTTTTATGTCATATCTTGGACCGTTGTGTAACCATCATGACTTTTTTGGTCAATTTTGACCTGGTCAGTTATGACTTTTATGTCATCTCTTGGACCTTTGTGTCACCATCATGACTTTTTGGTCAATTTTGACCTGGTCAGTTATGACTTTTATGTCATCTTTTGGACCTTTGTGTCATCATCATGACTTTTTTGGTCAATTTTGACCTGGTCAGTTATGACTTTTATGTCATATCTTGGACCTTTGTGTCACCATCATGACTTTTTGGTCAATTTTGACCTGGTCAGTTATGACTTTTATGTCATATCTTGGACCTTTGTGTAACCATCATGACTTTTTTGGTCAATTTTGACCTGGTCAGTTATGACTTTTATGTCATATCTTGGACCTTTGTGTCACCATCATGACTTTTTTTGGTCAATTTTGACCTGGTCAGTTATGACTTTTTATGTCATATCTTGGACCTTTGTGTCACCATCATGACTTTTTTTGGTCAATTTTGACCTGGTCAGTTATGACTTTTATGTCATCTCTTGGACCTTTGTGTAACCATCATGACTTTTTGGTCAATTTTGACCTGGTCAGTTATGACTTTTATGTCATATCTTGGACCTTTGTGTAACCATCATGACTTTTTGGTCAATTTTGACCTGGTGAGTTATGACTTTTTATGTCATATCTTGGACCTTTGTAACCATCATGACTTTTTGGTCAATTTTGACCTGGTGAGTTATGACTTTTTATGTCATATCTTGGACCTTTGTGTCACCATCATGACTTTTTTGGTCAATTTTGACCTGGTCAGTTATGACTTTTTATGTCATATCTTGGACCTTTGTGTCACCATCATGACTTTTTTTGGTCAATTTTGACCTGGTCAGTTATGACTTTTATGTCATCTCTTGGACCTTTGTGTAACCATCATGACTTTTTTTGGTCAATTTTGACCTGGTCAGTTATGACTTTTATGTCATATCTTGGACCTTTGTGTAACCATCATGACTTTTTGGTCAATTTTGACCTGGTGAGTTATGACTTTTATGTCATATCTTGGACCTTTGTGTAACCATCATGACTTTTTTGGTCAATTTTGACCTGGTCAGTTATGACTTTTTATGTCATATCTTGGACCTTTGTGTCATCATCATGACTTTTTTTTGGTCAATTTTGACCTGGTCAGTTATGACTTTTTATGTCATATCTTGGACCTTGTGTCACCATCATGACTTTTTTGGTCAATTTTGACCTGGTCAGTTATGACTTTTATGTCATATCTTGGACCTTTGTGTCACCATCATGACTTTTTTTGGTCAATTTTGACCTGGTCAGTTATGACTTTTTATGTCATATCTTGGACCTTTGTGTAACCATCATGACTTTTTTTGGTCAATTTTGACCTGGTCAGTTATGACTTTTATGTCATCTCTTGGACCTTTGTGTCACCATCATGACTTTTTTGGTCAATTTTGACCTGGTCAGTTATGACTTTTATGTCATCTTGGACCTTTGTGTCATCATCATGACTTTTTTTTGGTCAATTTTGACCTGGTCAGTTATGACTTTTTATGTCATATCTTGGACCTTTGTGTCACCATCATGACTTTTTTTGGTCAATTTTGACCTGGTCAGTTATGACTTTTTATGTCATATCTTGGACCTTTGTGTAACCATCATGACTTTTTTGGTCAATTTTGACCTGGTCAGTTATGACTTTTTATGTCATATCTTGGACCTTTGTGTCACCATCATGACTTTTTTTGGTCAATTTTGACCTGGTGAGTTATGACTTTTATGTCATATCTTGGACCTTTGTGTAACCATCATGACTTTTTGGTCAATTTTGACCTGGTGAGTTATGACTTTTATGTCATATCTTGGACCTTTGTGTAACCATCATGACTTTTTGGTCAATTTTGACCTGGTCAGTTATGACTTTTATGTCATATCTTGGACCTTTGTGTAACCATCATGACTTTTTGGTCAATTTTGACCTGGTGAGTTATGACTTTTTATGTCATATCTTGGACCTTTGTGTAACCATCATGACTTTTTTGGTCAATTTTGACCTGGTCAGTTATGACTTTTTATGTCATATCTTGGACCTTTGTGTCACCATCATGACTTTTTTTGGTCAATTTTGACCTGGTCAGTTATGACTTTTTATGTCATATCTTGGACCGTTGTGTCACCATCATGACTTTTTTTGGTCAATTTTGACCTGGTCAGTTATGACTTTTATGTCATCTCTTGGACCTTTGTGTCACCATCATTACTTTTTGGTCAATTTTGACCTAGTCAGTTATGACTTTTATGTCATATCTTGGACCTTTGTGTCACCATCATGACTTTTTGGTCAATTTTGACCTGGTCAGTTATGACTTTTATGTCATATCTTGGACCTTTGTGTCACCATCATGACTTTTTTTGGTCAATTTTGACCTGGTCAGTTATGACTTTTTATGTCATATCTTGGACCGTTGTGTCACCATCATGACTTTTTTGGTCAATTTTGACCTGGTCAGTTATGACTTTTATGTCATATCTTGGACCTTGTGTCACCATCATGACTTTTTGGTCAATTTTGACCTGGTCAGTTATGACTTTTATGTCATCTCTTGGACCTTTGTGTCACCATCATTACTTTTTTCGGTCAATTTTGACCTGGTCAGTTATGACTTTTTATGTCATCTCTTTGACCTTTGTGTCACCATCATGACTTTTTTTGGTCAATTTTGACCTGGTCAGTTATGACTTTTTATGTCATCTCTTGGACCTTTGTGTAACCATCATGACTTTTTTTGGTCAATTTTGACCTGGTCAGTTATGACTTTTTATGTCATATCTTGGACCTTTGTGTAACCATCATGACTTTTTTGGTCAGTTTTGACCTGGTCAGTTATGACTTATGTCATATCTTGGACCGTTGTGTAACCATCATGACTTTTTGGTCAATTTTGACCTGGTCAGTTATGACTTTTTATGTCATATCTTGGACCTTTGTGTCACCCATCATGACTTTTTTTGGTCAGTTTTGACCTGGTCAGTTATGACTTTTTATGTCATATCTTGGACCGTTGTGTCACCATCATGACTTTTTTTGGTCAATTTTGACCTGGTCAGTTATGACTTTTTATGTCATATCTTGGACCTTTGTGTAACCATCATGACTTTTTTTGGTCAATTTTGACCTGGTCAGTTATGACTTTTATGTCATATCTTGGACCGTTGTGTCACCATCATGACTTTTTTGGTCAATTTTGACCTGGTCAGTTATGACTTTTATGTCATATCTTTGACCTTTGTGTCACCATCATGACTTTTTTTGGTCAATTTTGACCTGGTCAGTTATGACTTTTTATGTCATATCTTGGACCTTTGTGTCACCATCATGACTTTTTTTGGTCAATTTTGACCTGGTCAGTTATGACTTTTAATAATTTCAACATGTCATAATTAAGATTTACCATGTGGTGAAAGCGTTGTGTTGTACTGTTGAGAAGCCGGTCACTGATTAAAAGTGTTTCCCTGAACAGACTTCAGTGCGCCATGATAAAGTTCAGTGTGAATCACAGATTGACACCTGTCAATCAAACACTCACTGGATGTCAGTTTAGACAGCACGGGCCTAATCTGAGCGTGTGAGCGCCGCAGTTGATGTTTTCACGCTGTGAGGAGCGAGCAGCCCTCATTACCAACACAGACTGTCACAGCGGAGGATGTCCGCCAGCGCCGCTCGACAGCCACTCGGCCTCTAAAGCAGCGTGAGACTCAGGCAGTAATTGGTGCTCCGGGGATTGGAGCGGCAGCGACACTCAAACCCAGAGCAAACACAGGGAATCAGTGAACGCTGGAGGTGTGGAGAGCTGCCGGATAATAAGAGCAAACATCATGAAGTGCCTCTTACCATCGCTAGCACTGGAAACATGCTTTATTACACACTCACTCTGCATTATGCAGATCATATCTATTAATGCACCATTGTTTGGTTGCATGACAACTATAAACAGCGACTAGTACTAGTGGATGATCAGACTATGATGATTAATGTGTCAAATTATTTATCATATTGCTGATGTTTTATCAATGCAAGGCTGAACAATTGGGTTGGGTACGTTCACATTTTAACCGGTACCCATGCGGACCCTTTTCTGGTACTTTAGGGATGTTTACCTCAATAACGGGTCAGCGCCCTTAAAAATACAGAGTACCCAACCCTACAGATCAATGAGTTTTGTTCATGAAACACAATAAATAATAGTTGCATTGCATTTACTACGGTGTAAAAACAGACTGATGTAGACAGAAATGCAATCTTTCCTCTGGTATTTTGTGCATGCTTTGCTTTCATTGGGTCATCATGACAATAACACAGACACCAGAAAAAAACCACATCCTCTCTCATATTCATCTGGTGTGTGGATGTGCACCTGTGTGTGTGTGTGTGTGTTCGGTCACATGATGTGTTATTGAAAGTGTCACGTCTCTCACAATAATAAAGCCTTGTCTTTTGTTTCTCTCTGTCGCTGTGAGATTCACCATCCTGCTGTGCTCTTTACATCCCTGTCCGGATTGGGTCATTATTTCTGCTCCCTAATGAACTCCAGACATGCGTCGCCTTCTAATGCCTTTATACATATATTTATAATTTATATAAAAAGAGTCAGGATTGATTTCATGAAGCTGTCAGAGATAATAAGCAGTAAAGCTGAAGACACTCAAACCAAAGCACTTACTAGAACTTATAAATAAAAAATTACCTTTTTGGCTTCTTTTCTAGTCTAGTTTTCGCATTGTATAGTACTATGAATATTGTTTGCAAAGCGACATATTGCTTCTAATGCTCCACATTTGTACTTTTTTTTTGCATAAAAAATATCAGCTTAATCAATATAAATTAAAGTCCCCATGTAATCAATAATTTTATCCCTTAAAACTCATCTTTGATCACCAAACTGACGTTTAAATATTTAAAAATATATTTTTAATGCCTTAAAATAGCTTGAATGCAACCCTGAACACTTGCCTCATTTAATTCAGGTTCATGAATATGCAAATTAGCCCCGCCTCCACTAGCTTGCACCAGCTCAGAAATACATTTGGACAACTTACTGGGTAAAATGCTACAGAAAAGTGGAGCTGTAATTATTATGTTAAGCCATTGTGTTATCTACGTTATCAAACAGCTAATAATGTGTTGCTAATTTTAAAATATCCTGGGATAACCGGCTTCTCTTGAGACTCCCTGTTTCAGAGAACAGTTATTGATATGCTAAAGCCCCGCCCCCTCGTGACGTGATTGGTTAGTTTGTGACGTCAGGTGATTTCAAACGGTTTGAGAGAAAGCACTCAGCAATGGTGTTGACTGATGAATGTGCACATAGTGTTCTGAAAGCATATTAAAAACACCACACAGACATGTAAACATTAAAAACCTGCTTTTCACCACGGGGGACTGTAGTTAAATTATAAATAAAAATCTCTATTTCGTCATTTTTATTTTTTTATCATAAATCATTACTATTGGTCACTCTTTTTGTCTGTCTCTGTGTTATTGCAAATATTTAACCATTCAAAATTACTAAAAGAGCTTGTGACTAAAGCTCGTAACTCCATTGGCTCCTCAGACTGTCAGTCAAACCTCATAGCTCCGCCCAACTCTATCATGAATGAAGGGCTGCACACAGTTTGGAACGTTTTTGCTTGTTTGCAATGCAATGGTAAATAAAGATCTGGGTATTTGAATAAGTACAGCGTTCAGAGGTCGTGTTAAACTTCTGTATTGTCATTTTGAGGGTCATAAAAATTGTCATAATATATTACTACCCATCATTTTAATGATAATAATCCTTTAGGTGAGTGTATTTAGGTGAGTGTATATATATGTATATATATATATTTAACAGTATATATATGTATATATATATATTTAACAGGAACACCTGTTAAATTTCTCATTAATGCAATTATCTAATCAACCAATCACATGGCAGTTGCTTCAATGCATTTAGGGGTGTGGTCCTGGTCAAGACAATCTCCTGAACTCCAAACTGAATGTCAGAATGGGAAAGAAAGGTGATTTAAGCAATTTTGAGCGTGGCATGGTTGTTGGTGCCAGACGGGCCGGTCTGAGTATTTCACAATCTGCTCAGTTACTGGGATTTTCACACACAACCATTTCTAGGGTTTACAAAGAATGGTGTGAAAAGGGAAAAACATCCAGTATGCGGCAGTCCTGTGGGAGAAAATGCCTTGTTGATGCTCGAGGTCAGAGGAGAATGGGCCGACTGATTCAAGCTGATAGAAGAGCAACTTTGACTGAAATAACCACTCGTTACAACCGAGGTATGCAGCAAAGCATTTGTGAAGCCACAACACACACAACCTTGAGGCGGATGGGCTACAACAGCAGAAGACCCCACCGGGTACCACTCATCTCCACTACAAATAGGAAAAAGAGGCTACAATTTGCACAAGCTCACCAAAATTGGACAGTTGAAGACTGGAAAAATGTTGCCTGGTCTGATGAGTCTCGATTTCTGTTAAGACATTCAGATGGTAGAGTCAGAATTTGGCATAAACAGAATGAGAACATGGATCCATCATGCCTTGTTACCACTGTGCAGGCTGGTGGTGGTGGTGTAATGGTGTGGGGGATGTTTTCTTGGCACACTTTAGGCCCCTTAGTGCCAATTGGGCATGGTTTAAATGCCACGGCCTACCTGAGCATTGTTTCTGACCATGTCCATCCCTTTATGACCACCATGTGCCCATCCTCTGATGGCTACTTCCAGCAGGATAATGCACCATGTCACAAAGCTCGGATCATTTCAAATTGGTTTCTTGAACATGACAATGAGTTCTCTGAACTAAAATGGCCCCCACAGTCACCAGATCTCAACCCAATAGAGCATCTTTGGGATGTGGTGGAACGGGAACCGTCCCTGGATGTGCATCCCACAAATCTCCATCAACTGCAAGATGCTATCCTATCAATATGGGCCAACATTTCTAAAGAATGCTTTCAGCACCTTGTTGAATCAATGCCACGTAGAATTAAGGCAGTTCTGAAGGGGTCAAACACAGTATTAGTGTGTGCTCCTAATAATCCTTTAGGTGAGTGTACATACTATTGATAATACTATGTCATAATTATGACTCAGTGTGTCATATTTTGACTGTCAGTTATGACTTTTGTCATAATTTCCACATTTTGTAAATTTTTACTTTGTCAATTATGACTTAGTTAGTCATAATTTTGATCATAATTAGGATTTCTGTCATAATTATAACTTTTTTGACTATCTGTTATGACTTTTAATGTCATAATTTGAGCCTTTATGTCATAATAATTATGACTTGACTTGTCATAAAATTTACTTTTTTAATTTTGACTTGTGTCATAATTAGTATTTGTTTCACATGTGGTGAAAGCGCGACTAATGTAAATCGTTTCCCTGAACAGACTTCAGTGGTTAACGAGTGCCATGATAAAGCTGAGTATGAATCACAGACTGACACTTGAATTGACACTAAACTTAAATTTACAAGTTAAAGAAACGATGCACTTAATGCCGTTCTAATGACGAACAAAACACGTCCAACATTCACTGGTCAGAAACCTCGTAACTCCATTCGAATGTGATTTTGGTAACATGTTAATAATATAACAAAACCACATCACCTTTGAAATCAAAGTGTTGAATTGTTTAATAAAACTGTAAAGTAGCATTTTGGTCATAGGAGGTTATGAATAAATAAACAGGAGTTGCTGTAGTAAGTGCTTCAGCTAATCATCTCTGACAGCTTCATGAGTCCATCCCGGCTCTCATCATTTTGATGTATAAAGGCATTAGAAGGGCGACACATGTATCGGGTTCATTAGGGAGCGGAAATAATGACCCGATACAGACCAGATACCACTCATATTAATAAAAAAACATTCCTCATCTCCTCTAGTCCTCTTCCTAATCTAGTTCTCTGATATTGTTGATGAACTGCCTGCTTTGGATAAAAGCGTCTGCCGAATGCAGTAAATGTTTATATGTTTGGGAAGGATTCTGCCATTGTAGTCTGCCCTAGTTTTCCTGATGGTCACACACATTGCGGTCAGGATGAGGGCAGCAGGGTGTGTGTTTCAGACTATGACGGTGAAGTGTGTATACTGACCGCAGGCCGTGGGCTCGAAGCTCCCGGCTGGTGCGTAACCTCTCCAGATCCTGCACGTCTCGAAACAGGAAGAAGACGTCTTTACACTCCGGATGGGTCTCAAACAACCTGTTCCCGAGACAACAGACATTCAGACAAGCTCTTCAACCACAAGCTCATGTGTGAACGTCTTCTACACACTTTAAAAGACACGTGACACTGGTTTATAATCAGGGCCTAAAGATAACATCCGCCAAATGTGAGAAAAAAAAATCAGCGCAGGCGAGTAGGAAACAGTTTTTATGAATCCTAACAATGCATGAAAGTGAACAAACATGATCGACGCTCGGGACAGTTGATATGCCAGCGCTGCATCATCATGAGAGTTTAAACCATGATAATTTAAATATTAAAGTGCAAGAAGACGTCAAATGGAGCTCAATCAGTTATTCGCACGAATATTGAAGCGCGCACACAGAAAGCCAGCGCGCAAATAAAGCACTTGAGCGGACAGATTCACACAAAATGATGTCCAAAAATAACAAGTATCCTAGTAAACATGTGAACATAAACAGTTGAGAAACTAAACACATGCGTGTCAGTATCAGTGTATTAGATCTGTGCGTTCACTCTTAAAGAGACAGTAGCCTAATATTCTGCTGTCTGTGTTTTTAATGTTAACCCCCATCCTTACCATTTTGGTGTTCATTGGAGGGGTCCAAGACCTTAAGACTTTTGTTGCACTTGAAAAATTGACAGGATTCGAGGAGTTTTTGTGGTTGAAATTTAAAAAAAAGTAACAAATCCTTTAAGTAAAATGTTTACCCAGTGTGTTAGCGAGGAGCGTCTCTGTGATCAGGAGTAAACACTGCTCCGGCTGAAAGACTGCGAGTTTGAGTCGCTTATAACGTGCCTCATAAACCTGTTGTCCAGCGACAGACAACGTTTAATAACATGTTTTAACTCACTTCATATCATCAGTCGAGTGTTTGAAATGTTCTTTTGTGATCTGATGTGGCTTCTCATCACAGATTGAGGCAGACAGGGAATTATTTTACAGTATTCTATACAGTGATAAAGCATTGCATTATAAATATACTTTATTATGATGAAAATACCCGAGAAGGTCTGAACTCAAATACACCATATATTGTCGCATTCGTGTTTTTATTGTCTTCGTGTTTAATGAGTTTCTTTTTATTCAGCTACAGCACTAGCGTCACATTAGGGATTTCCTGCAAACGTCATTATATACCTTCTCTCCAGTGTTAATTTCGTTGACGAATATTCTTCGTCATAATTTTCGTCAACGACCTTTTTTCACTGACGAAAACAGACGATAACTAAATAAAAACTAGTGTTGGATGACAAAAACTATGAAAAATCTACTGTCATTTTCACAACGAATAAAACGAAACAAAAATGTCAGGGAGGGACGATTAGAGAAGAGATCCAGTCAGAACTGATGTGCTGTGTAACAGATGCGCACATTTGAGTTGTAACCTTATACAGTCTAACGTTGTAATGTGCGGATCTAACAGCTGGTAAAACACGGCGCTGTTGAGCTTCTCCAGGCTCACGCATCTCCAATACAGCGCTTCAGAGCGGCTCAATCAATCAATAACACATTTATAATAGACGGTTGTAACAATGCATATTTTATCTCCTCATCGAACCTGAAAGAGCAGCTGCAACTGCAATAGTAATGCGTTTCAAAATAAGAGTCCCGGTGCATTCAGAGCTTGTTTATAATTAAAAGTCACACATTATATATTAGTTTTTGGTTACAATATAAACTGTATTTAATTTCATTCCCATTTAATTCATAGTCAGGAGGAAAGACCAGTATTTGCCACATATTCAGTATCAGGGTTATAATAGTTACATAAAACCATTAAAAAAATTAATTCTCCATTACTTAAATAAATAAACAAACTTGAAGCTTTAGTTTAACCTGATATACTAACTAAAACAGAAATACAAAGTTATAAAAAAAATATATAGATGTTTTTTTTTTAAACAAACCAAAAAAAGTGAATTGAGCTCTCTTTCGTGTATTTTTAATGTCAAAAACACAATGATGTCACAATGTCAGTTCAAGTAACAGTTGATTATGTAACGCTTAAATGCTCATTTGATGCATTACAATTTAACTAAACTCATTAGATCTTAGTCGACTAAATCTACTGTAGATTTAGTCGACTAAAATCTTTTGATATTTAGTTGACTAAAACTAGACTAAAACTAAAAACAATTCAGGTGACTAAAATAAGACTAAAACTAAATGGCATTTTCGTCAAAAGACTATGACTAAAACTAAATCAAAATTTGCTGTCAAAATTAACACTGCTTCTCTCTGAGGCGTATGTGGCGTTTCTGCTCGAGGGCGCCCTCTGGCCTCCAGGAGGAATGAAACATGAGTGTGTTTAGCGCACAGCACTGCTCACTCCATCCTATTAAAAACTGGAAAAATAACACTTCTCTAAATAAATGTGTGACAATATATGTTTTTCTCAAGTGTACAAGAGTTTTTCCCCACAGTGGATGCATAAGAGGCTCATATTTCATAAACCTCCTGACAAAAATTAAGATATTGATATCACAGATTTTTATAATAATAATATAATATTTTATCATAAATAACTAGACATTTCTAGTGATTTTTAGTCATGTTAACAGATAACCCTGCAGTTTTTAGTAAATTAAGTTTTCTGTAAAATATAAATATTATCATCATTATATTGTTACATTTATTCTTAAAAAATATTTTAATTATTAAAATGTGATTGAAATAGTAATTTTTCTTTTTTTATATTATTATATATATTATTAGCATTTATAATAATTATTAGTCATAATATAAATCGCAATTAGATATGTTCCTCAAATGGTGCAACCCTAGCTTACTTTATTCAATTTCTGTACCAGAAAAGAACTGATTATTTCATTTGTATCTTTGTTATATTGTATTTATTTGTGCTTTTGCTTGTGATTTGATTAATTGTTATTTTTTACTGACTATTAACTTGTCTTTAATATACTTTAACTTACTTTAGCAGTTTTAGCTGTGGTGTATAATATGAAATTGTGAAATCTAAAATGTTGGTGTCATTACTGAAAGAAACCCTGTTTATAATGATCTGCTAACATTTCTGTCCTCGCTGTCTGGCTTTCCTTCATATCCGGAGAGTTTCAGTGCAGGATGTTCCTGATTTTCCAGATGTTAGGGTGTGTGATCAAACCATCCGACTGTTACGGTCTAATCACTGAAGGGTTTGGTTGTCTAGGAAACTCTCATGCTTTTTACACACACTAGGAAGGTCACGACTGAGTGACCTATACACACTGAAAAAAGTGCAAGATTTACCATTTTCACACAGAAATCACTCAATTTCACCAAAAATTGCATTGAAATTTTGACTGAAATAGTATTTTCTTGTCAAACTGAGTTTTTTCACAGTGCATGCATCGTAGAAACTGACTGGAGAACATCAGTTTGAGGAGAGTCTGGACGGATGTTCATGAGGATCTGCACACTAATGCACATTCATTGTCAGCAGCGAGAACATTTGCTGCAGATTCATTTGTGAAACCATTTCTGTACGCAAAAACAGCTGTTATTATTATGATGATGATGCCTCATAAAGCACTGCGAGTGAAGAGGCGTTTTATCTCATTTGGACATTTGAGATGGAAAAACCCAAAGCACTGAATGTCCTTGATCAGATCGAGTGTCTGCAGGATGAAGTACTCTTTTACTCACCGTTTTCAGGTGCAAGACGTGTGTGTGCATCTTTTGTTGCAGTAAATTAAACTTGTGTTGATATTTGATCACATGCAATGATGTTAAGAAATTATTATTAAATCACATTGCAGGTCAATTTGAACCAAAACTTTGTCGGAAATACTGGGTAACCTGTGATTTTTTTTTATTTGGAGTCCATGCGCACCTCATAGGATTTCTATTAAGATGTTTGCGGGTCAATCTGAACGGCAGCCGCACAGGAACCAAACATATTTTTGATGTATTTTGTCTTTTTTTCAGAACGTTCTGGCAAGGTTCTCTCAAAGTTCAGAACAAACGTTCAATCAATCAATCAATCAACTTTATTTATAGAGCGCTTTTACAATGACGATTGTTTCAAAGCAGCTTCACAGTGTTAAACAGGACAACATTGCAACAAAATTTGATTTGGCTAGTTTAATTTGGATAGTTTATAGAATTATATATGACCAAATTAATAAATTCTATTTGTATATTTAGTTGAGTAACTTGGATCATAATTTGAGTGTCCCCAACTGAGCAAGCCAAGCCAAAGGCGACAGTGGCAAGGAACCAAAACTCCATCAGGGCATGATGGAGAAAAATAAACCTTGGGAGAAACCAGACTCAGTCGGGGTGCCAGTTCTCCTCTGGCCTGTTATTAACAGTGTATAATTATTACTCTGGCAACCTTGCAGGTCATAAATCATATTAGATAGGAATATTCGAAATTTTGGGTATGACGCAAGAGACGGGTTCTTCTAGTAACTTGTTATCTGGTCTTAAATAATGTTATCAAAACATTAGCACAATTTTATTTATGCATTCATGAAACGGTTTTAAACGTCACTACTTCTTTCAACATTCAAAAATAATGTCATATTTACAAAATGAGAAAATATTTGCTTAAAAAGGAGCCATTATGCAAAATTTTACTTTTACATGTTTGAACATAAATGTGTCAGCTGCGGACAACCACTCTATAAATGGTAAAAATACACCCACTTGTCTTTTTTTTAATCCCCATACATCATAAATCAGAATAAGCGTCTGCAGTTTCTGTAATGTGTGACATCACATATGCTTAGGACTCGCCCACTACAGCTGACAGACTCCGCCCTATTAGCACAGGCCACGCCCACAACTACTGACAGAGCATTCAAGTCAGAAATGTGTTCTTATTAAAGCTACTAAAGTTATTCAGTCGAGAGCAGTGAGTGATTTTCTGTCTGATTCATATTAACAGCAGATATAGCAGTAGATATTATCACTTTAATACACACATCTAATACACACATGCCATTTCTTTACGCTCACAGACACAACCAACTGTATGTATGTTAACCGTGTGTGTGTTTGACATAACTGTGTGTGTTTAAGTGCAATAAGATGTGAAAGAGAACTGAGTTTAACACTCACGGGACGCTCCGTCTGACACACAGCTTTCTGTGCGCATGCTTCAGGTGTGTGTGTGTGTGTGTGTGTGTGTGCGCTCAGAAAACCATATATCAGTTTAGACTGATTGGCTTTAAAACACATCAGATCATAAACTCTCATGAAGATGAAGAACTGCAGTGTCACGTGAGCGCGGTAGTGATGATCATCAAAACCAAACAGATGTTGAAGTTTTTGGCAGAGTACTGTACAGGCTCCGCCCTCTTCTGATAAAGCTCATTTGCATTTAAAGACATGCACAAAAACAGCGTGTTTTAAAACATTGAAAAAGTGGATGTTTTGAACATTTTGAAAACATTAAAAAAAACATTTGAAATTTAAGTATTTTTGTTCGATGGGAGAGCACTTAAATTTATGCATTTTGCAGATGCTTTATCATTTTACTGGGAATCAAACCAATGATCATGGCGTTGCAAGCACTGTATTTCTACAGTTTGAGCTTCAGGAAAGCGCACAGAGAAAGTGATCTCCACACTTCGTCTGTTGAAAATGTTTTACATTTTTTTTAAATACAGTTACTCTACTATGCCAGCTTGTTTCCACCACAGAATACAAAAATAAAGGTATTTGCGACCTTCTACCTCACAATTTATTTTATGCAATTCCGAGTTCATATCTAGAAAGACGCAATTACTTTTTTTTAAACCTTTTCTTCCGTGGTGGAAACAAGCTTCCATACAAAACTGTTTATAAAACTGTTTGTTGGGGAGTTGGTAAATACATGGTTTTACAATCATTTTCATTTTTTTTGTAATGTGTGACAACTACTAATGTTAAAGCATTGCTCCTTTTTTTCCAAAGTGTAATTTTTGGTGAATTATATTGAATCCAATTAGGGTCAATTTGACCTGCATCATAGACATCCTACCCAGAATTTGACCATAATTCAAGGGTCAAGTGTGACTTCTGACATCGACTAAGAATCACCAGCTGATTCAAAGACTTCAAACATGACGAACAGTGACATCAGTGAAGAGAAAGGATTCGATGAATCTCATTCAGACACTCGTCAGGTCTGTCCTTTCATCATCTTTGTGATGTGAAACTCTTATAGAGATAGCTTATCTTCATTTGCAGTCTTATCCTCATAAAACAGCTGTTTCACGCACAAAAACTGCAGCGTCCCCAAAAGAATCTGTTACATTAGCAGCAAATGTTCATTCTGCTGACAAATGAATGTGTCCTAATGTGTTTGGAAAGATTTATCACTTCTGCAGTGTGTTTGTTTGATGGATGCATCAATGCTTTTAACACTGATACCGGAAAAATAACGACTTCAGTCCATAAGCCCTTACTGACAAAACACTGAAAGAGGAGCCTGTTCTCTCAGCTAATGTTTCTGTCACGACGCAGCTTCAAATCAAATCAATACATTAGCAAACAATTACAGAACGCAGAGAACACAATAATGAGCACTGCTTATAAATGTTTAATACATCAATCAATAACAGATCAGACGAGCACTCAGCTCTTTATCCAGTGCTATCTCAGGCATCACCAGGACATTGGTGTATTCAAGTCACATTAATAAAGCTTTAAACTAGCTCTAAACACGCTCTTATATAAAGAGTACATCTATATACATGCCATTAGATAGAAAGCCTATAATTTATCACCACTGAAAAGAATCAGGTCCACCTGATGTTAATATGAGCATCACCTCTCGAGAGACTGAAAGTTGCTTCAGAATCATAATTTTAACCCGATTCAGCTTTTACGTTTGCACTTCTCTCAGTATTCTACTTTTGAGTCACACATTGTACATTTTCATGATGCCAGAGAGGCATTAAAAACGCAACCGAGAGGAAAAACGCATTATATTCAGCTATAGTTAACAAACACTCACACACAATGGCAGACGAATGTCAACGTGAAATGCCATTTTGCTTTCGTAATGTGACATTTGCGAAGGATATGCAACAAGAGGCGGGACTTGATTTAATTTGTGGTGAATTGATTGGTATTAAGTGGTAGAAAATATTAATCTGAAACAGTGTTTTCATTACAAACCGTAGCTGAAAACTTGATTAAAATGTACCATTGTGATTGACACCTGTGGGACTTACAGACGCAATATAATTTGTATTCTTAAAAGTAGATGTGGTTCTTGGGTTTATAAAATTGCTAATATAAATCTAGACATTAAATAGGCTGTAATACATTACAATAGGCTACATCAGATTTATATTGAGACGACTTGCCCCGCTATAGGATCAAAGTGGTTAACAGTATCTGTTTGTGTATTGTGGATTCAATCGTTTTTTTTAAATACTATTCTAATTACCTAGATAGATATGGGTGGATGGGGAAAGAAACTTGGTTTTGGATCAAATATGGACAAATACAACAGTTGGTTTAATTTTTTAACTGTTGGTTTAGGTTTTTTAATTTAAATCCCAATGGTTGGTTTCATCCATATTTGTTAGACAGACAGACAGACAGACAGACAGACAGACAGACAGACAGACAGACAGACAGATAGACAGATAGATAGATAGATAGATAGATAGATAGATAGATAGATAGATAGATAGATAGATAGATAGACAGATACTGGGTAGTTCCAACCCAATGTTTAGGTCAAATATGGACAAATTCAACAGTTGGTTTAATTTTTTAACTGTTGGTTTAGGTTTTTTAATTTAAATCCCAACGGTTGGTTTCATCCATATTTGTTAGATAGACAGACAGTCAGATACTGGGTAGTTCCAACCCAATGTTTAGGTCAAATATGGACAAATTCAACCGTTGGTTTAAATTTTTTAACCGTTGGTTTAAATTTTTGCATTTAAATCCCAACGGCTGGTTTTGTCCATTTGACAAAAAAATGTGTTAAAACAACCCAGCATTTTTTTAGATAGATAGATAGATGTAAAAAAAGTGACAAAACCCTTCAGTTTTCATCGGTTTGGACCGCGAGGCATCACGTAACATGTTATTATATTTGTCATTAAGCTGATGCGAAGCACCAACAGGTCTAAAAATATAATTATCCGTAATTCACGTGGTGGAACATGATTTGTTTTCTCGTTGATATGTGGGAACTGCCATCACGAATTGAAACGCATGCATTTTCTGTAAAGCTGCTTTTGTATTGTGAAAAGCTGCAGTAACTCTCACCTGACGAACATGATTATTCCCACTTTGGCGATGTCCTCCTGGATGACTTTCCAGGACTCTTTGATCAGGTGTATGTGACGCGGGGTGAGACACGCCGGACCTTCCGCGTCCTCAGTGTTTCTGCTCTCTTGTGTTCCCGGTGTCAATCCGGATCCTGATATCGCGCAGCCCATCCTGACACGAGCCGAACTTCCTCAGGTAAACCGCAGCTGGTCAGTGTTCAGTCAGCTGGTTGGGTTCACCGCGTGTCTCTAGCTGTCGGTGTCGCTCTGCTTCTCCATGTCTGTAGTCAGACCTTCAGTGAGAGACTCAGAACCTGAAACCTGCTCACCGGGAGGGGAGGAGCTCATGCTCATCATCATCATCATCATCATCAGAACATGAGAGATCCTCAAACACTTGCTTCAAAACAGTGATTATTCATATATTTTAATTTCATAGCTGAACCAGAAAGTCTGCCTCGCCTTTAGATGTAATCTTTCGCCACCACGGACAGAATTTTCC
Source organism: Gobiocypris rarus (assembly GCA_023029165.1). NCBI lineage: Eukaryota > Metazoa > Chordata > Actinopteri > Cypriniformes > Gobionidae > Gobiocypris > Gobiocypris rarus. Next base: position 38,915,473 of record CM040925.1, on the reverse strand, counting down.
GTTATTTATTACAATGCTTCCCGACGGAATTTTCGAACAATCCATGTTTTCACTACTATTTTACAGTAGGGGGTGCTATTCGCATCTTCTGAATGAATACATAATCTCGGTTTCAAAACACAGCCGAAGAAGAAGCATAGAAGTATTGCAATTATTATATAATAAATAGCTTAATCAAACTTTACCTAATAAAATGTTGATCCATGAAGAGTTAGGGGGTAGGTAGGGGCTTTTCCACACTTTGTCTATCCTAGGTAGGTTTAAAAATTTTTAAAACCTGGCGGGAAAAGAGTTAAAGCACAGTTAAAAGGATATTATAACGGATGCACTATGTACATTTTAGCGGCATTTAGTGGTGAGGTTGTGAATTGCAACCGTCCTCCGCTCATCCCTCCCTTTCGAAGCACATAGAGAGGCTACGGTGGCTGACACAGGACAAAGATGTTCTGGTGTTACGCAGCACGTTTGAGCTTCAGCGAGAGCCAATGAGGTTTATTCTGGTGTTGCGCAGCACGTTTGAGCTTCAGCGAGAACCAATTAGATTAATTCTAGTGTTACTCATCACGTTTGAGCTTCAGCGAGAGCCAATGAGGTTCATTCTGGTGTTGCGCAGCACGTTTGAGCTTCAGCGAGAACCAATTAGAGGTTCATTCTAGTGTTACGATCACGCTTGAGCTTCAGCGAGCCAATGAGGTTCATTCTCGTGTTACGCATCACGTTTGAGCTTCAGCGAGAGCCAATGAGGTTCATTCTGGTGTTACACATCACGCTTGAGCTTCAGCGAGAACCAGTGAGGTTCATTCTAGTGTTACGCATCACGTTTGAGCTTCAGCGAGAGCCAATGAGGTTCATTCTAGTGTTACACATCACGTTTGAGCTTCAGCGAGAACCAGTGAGGTTCATTATAGTGTTACGCATCACGTTTGAGCTTCAGCGAGAACCAATGAGGTTCATTCTAGTGTTACACATCACGCTTGAGCTTCAGCGAGAACCAGTGAGGTTCATTATAGTGTTACGCATCACGCTTGAGCTTCAGCGAACCAATGAGATTCATTATAGTGTTACACATCACGCTTTGAGCTTCAGCGAAGAACCAATGAGGTTCATTATAGTGTTACACATCACGTTTGAGCTTCAGCAAGAACCAATGAGATTCATTATAGTGTTACGATCACGCTTTGAGCTTCAGCGAGAACCAATGAGGTTCATTCAAGTCACATCACGCTTTGAGCTTCAGCAGAACCAATGAGGTTCATTCTAGTGTTACGCATCACGTTTGAGCTTCAGCGAGAGCCAATGAGGTTCATTCTGGTGTTACACATCACGTTTGAGCTTCAGCGAGAACCAATTAGGTTCATTCTAGTGTTACACATCACGCTTGAGCTTCAGCGAGAACCAGTGAGGTTCATTATAGTGTTACGCATCACGTTTGAGCTTCAGCAAGAACCAATGAGGTTCATTCATAGTGTTACACATCACGCTTTGAGCTTCAGCGAGAACCAGTGAGGTTCATTATAGTTACGCATCACGCTTGAGCTTCAGCGAGAGCCAATGAGGTTCATTCTGGTGTTACACATCACGTTTGAGCTTCAGCGAGAACCAATGAGGTTCATTCTGGTGTTACACATCACGTTTGAGCTTCAGCGAGAGCCAATGAGGTTCATTATAGTGTTACACATCACGCTTTGAGCTTCAGCGAGAGCCAATGAGGTTCATTCTGGTGTTACGCACGCTTTGAGCTTCAGCAAGAACCAATGAGGTTCATTCTTGTGTAACGCATCACGTTTGAGCTTCAGCGAGAGCCAATGAGGTTCATTCTGGTGTTACGCATCACGTTTGAGCTTCAGCGAGAACCAATTAGGTTCATTCTCGTGTGACGCAGCACGTTTGAGCTTCAGCGAGAACCACTGAGGTTCATTCTAGTGTTACGCAGCACGTTTGAGCTTCAGCAAGAACCAATGAGGTTCATTCTGGTGTTACGCATCACGCTTGAGCTTCAGAGAGAACCAATGAGGTTCATTCTAGTGTTACACATCACGTTTGAGCTTCAGCAAGAACCAATGAGGTTCATTCTAGTGTTACACATCACGTTTGAGCTTCAGCAAGAACCAATGAGGTTCATTCTAGTGTTACGCAGCACGTTTGAGCTTCAGAGAGAACCAATGAGGTTCATTCTAGTGTTACACATCACGTTTGAGCTTCAGAGAGAACCAATGAGGTGCATTCTAGTGTTACGCATCACATTTGAGCTTCAGAGAGAACCAATGAGGTTCATTCTGGTGTTACACATCACGTTTGAGCTTCAGCGAGAACCAATGAGGTGCATTCTAGTGTTACGCATCACATTTGAGCTTCAGAGAGAACCAATGAGGTTCATTCTGGTGTTACGCAGCACGCTTTGAGCTTCAGCGAGAACCAATGAGGTTCATTCTAGTGTTACGCATCACGTTTGAGCTTCAGCAAGAACCAATGAGGTTCATTCTAGTGTAACGCATCACGTTTGAGCTTCAGCGAGAGCCAATGAGGTTCATTCTAGTGTTACGCATCACGTTTGAGCTTCAGCAAGAACCAATGAGGTTCATTCTAGTGTTACGCATCACATTTGAGCTTCAGCAAGAACCAATGAGGTTCATTCTAGTGTTACGCAGCACGTTTGAGCTTCAGCAAGATCCAATGAGGTTCATTCTAGTGTTACGCAGCACGTTTGAGCTTCAGCAAGATCCAATGAGGTTCATTCTAGTGTTACGCAGCTTGTTTGAGCTTCAGCAAGAACCAATGAGGTTCATTCTAGTGTTACGCAGCAGGTTGAACTAACCCTTTAACCCCAGGTTGCTCCAGAGAGAGAGTCCATGTAATAAATGTCCTATAAGTAGATAAAAGCATCTGCTAAATCATTACTTGCTTACAATAAGGTACTTGCCTTAACTCCATCCATTCAATGGGTTATCTGTAATCCAGGTTGAGATTAAGGCTGCTTTTACCATGGAAGTCATTAATCATATCCATGTCATATTGCTGTCCAATAGACAAATTAAAAAGTGCATAAACAAGTTAAACTACATTACACCCCAAACTCATGCAGAAAAATGTTGATACAGAAAAAGACAGAAACAAAAAACATTTTGAACAGGATAATAAAGGACAACTGGATGATGTGAGTATTTATATTATGGAAAGCTTCTTTTAATGTAGTATGACAGAAAAATAGAATATGAAATGATCATTTTTACAAATTGTCACTGCTGAGCTAACAACGGCAGTGTGAATAGTATTTACACCAATTCAAATAAATAAAAGGATTAACTATACAAGATAACAGTGACATCAGTGACACCATCTTATAATAACTCCCATTAAACAAGACTATTTACCCAAATACAGTGAGGAAAACGTTTTCTGTGACTGTGCATTAATGTTGCTCAAATGACTTATCCGTTCATTTTGAAAAGGCATCAGTCTTTATAATTCATCTGGCGTAATCTGATTATAATTTGCAGTTTTCTCCTCATTAGTGGGGAATGACGTCTTTATGAGATTACCCTCTTTCTTCTGGTCAGTGCTCGAACACAAACAGTGAAGAGACGTCAGGCAGTGCAGATTGAGAACAGATTGCATTTAATATCGCAGTGCTTTTACTTTTCTGATAACATGACAAATGTGGTGTCATTTGTAACATAGTATGCACTGAGCTATTGCATATTCATCCTTATTGCTTTCTATTTCAAAATGACAGAGAAAATTTGTGCATTTAACCACTTTTCTAAACCTTACCGAAACATGACAGTACCACAGCCAGCTCCTTTAACAAATGTTTACATCTCATTGAAATAGGCACAAAATAATGCAGAACAAATCTAATATACATGTATTTACAAATGCAAATTGTATAAATATATTCTGTGAGGTCCTCAGGCATTCCAGTTGGTTTGGACGACATTTGCTCACACCTGGAGGTTAAGATTCATGCTCTGCAAATGTAACACCAAACCTTTATAAGACCCCTATGCCTCTCAAACAGTGGCAAAATTACATATTTTGGAGAACAGTATGTTAGCTTTAAGATATTTTAAGGTTCTGATTTTTTAGAGTAAAAATATTGCTTTATAAGAATCACGTATAAGAACTCAGGTTCTGAAATTTCTCACACAGGTTTTTAACCAAACTATGTTGACTGGTCTCTGCTTTTTCAAATGAGCATGATGGGTGACCTCCATCCATCCATGCACTTAAGTTTTGCTCTTTACTGTTCACCATTGCAAGTTCAGATTGTGAAACAGCATCCAATCTTAGTTGATTCTCATTACTATCCTCACCTCCTGCTGCCCTTTCGACTACAATTAGGCTGGACAGGGTATCTTGGCCAGTGTCACAACAGCTGTCCGGTTGCTCAAGTTCATGTGTTGTCCCCACATCAAAACCTAAAGTATTAACTCTACACAGTGAAGGCAAACCATCAGCTTCAAGAGTCTTGCTGGAATCCATGGATGTACATCTCTGCACTGTGACACTGCAGGAAGGGGATGTGCAAGACAAGGAATGTGATGTTCCGGACTTCTCCGATGTCTCTCTGTTGTTCAGAACTCTCTCTGGAAAAGAATTACTACGACTCACTGGGAACAGACAAGAGGAAGCGGATATGTCCTCTCGGCTATGGGTGTTATATTTGGAGCGCAGCTCTTTAACATCCGGCCAGTGGAAGATCTCCGTTTGTACTGGACTTTGTGGTCTCTCATATAATCTGCAAAAGTATGGCAATTGAGGACTTCCAGGAGAACAGAGGCTGGAAGGTGGACTAGAGTCCGGGATAATGTCCTGCTCATTCAAGGTTAGCAACAATGTCCTGTCAGGCATCCCTATGCAAAAAAGAGCAGTGGTTAAAAGTCTGCTTTGACAAATTAGACAGAGTTTACCATATGCCAGAAAATCCATTGATTTCTAAAGGGAGTGGTGCGTCACAAGAATGTGGTGGAATAACACAAGGGTTTGCTCGATCATGCAATCCAAACTCTGTAGGAATCCATTGACCAATGGAAAGTGCACTTGTGCTTTAGGAAATCCAATTCACTGGGTGCTCCTCATTTCTAATTTGTGCATCCTCGTTTCCTTTCCTCCTGTCTTAGCTCCACTCCATTAGGATGCGAGGAAAGGATACATATCCTCAGGAAGCTTCCTCGCTCCTCATGGTGCAATTAGAGAATTGAGATGTTCTTCAAGATGGCGGAGTTCGATCGGTTTCCGGGTCACAGGCTGGAGGACGGAGGAGCAAGGAAACGAGGAAGCATCAATTTGAGTATTGAGATGCACCCACTGTTTTACAACTTGATTTCAATTTTGACACACCTCTTTACACAACCTCAAAATGGATCCTACGCATTCCAATCCATCAAATGCTCCATCAGAGCCATCTCTATAGTAGGCTAATCGCCTCAAGCCTTTAAGCAAATACGTGGATACCGATGGTCTGGATTGGTAACCAATCAGTAGTAAACAATCACCACTAAGCTATCGCCATCAGGCAAGAAATTTAACTGCAATTTGGGGGATTGTCTCTCAAGTAAAAGTGAGTCAGTTTGGAAAAGAAAGTGTCTACTCAGACACTACACCCACCTTTCTCCTTTCCCAGAGGTCTCTCCTCCATGACCGAAGACAGGTTCTTGGACATGAAATGGTTCTCTGAGATCTTGGGCCTCTGCCTTACTACTGGCCTGCTGTTTTTGATACGTTGACTGTATTGCCTGGCCAACTGGAATACTTTGTTTTTCATCTTCTCCATATCTTGAAGGATGAGGTCATCCTCATTGGCGGACCTTAAAGATATGACCCTTGGTAGAGGAGGGTGGTTGACCTTGTGGCGCTCTTGAAACTTGTGATCCTCGTTTGGATGGCTCCAAAACTCTTGCATCTCGTCCTTTTCTAATATGTTGTTGATTGGGGATGAGGTTGAGCTTTCATCGGATTCCTCCAATATTAGTAGAGGTTCCCCAAGTCCACTATCAGAGCTCATCTTACTTGTTTCTGCTTTTGTCTCTTGTACAGGTGTAGTGGTTTGGGAATTCTCTAAGTCCTGATGCTCTTCAGAAGAACCAATTATCGCTATTTCCATGTCTTGCCACACCTTCACCATGTCAGATGCGGACTGGAATTGCTCATTCCCATTTTGAGGTCTAAGCACAGACTCTTTGCCATTTGCAGGAACCACAAAATCAGAGCTGTCCTTTGCTTTCTTGTCATCGTCCAAGCCTGGTAGATTAAAGACAGACCATAAAGTTGGTCTTGTTACAGAAGACCCCTTCCTGTGTAATGCCACATCTTCATCTGCAAGGTGATTGAGTTGTTGACGGAGATTACGGACTAGACCCGCAGGGATGTAGGAAAGGCTCTCTCTGCGTTTAACGGCAAAGCTTGCATCCTGGTGCTCAGCATGTTCATAGTAGTGTCTAATCTTATGTATGAGCAATTGGTCCTTTTTGGAAAGGGTGTCTTGTTTCATTTCAGGTCTTTGGTCTGGAATAAACAGGCTCTCAGGAACAGTATCTGTTAATGGTTCTGAAGTGGACCGTCTAAATTCTTGGGATTTGTCTTTCTCATGGGGTCCAGCACCGCTGCTGAGCAAACTGCCTTTTCTACCTTCCAAAGAGTCAAAGTCAAACGACCCGTCGACTCCTAGACTACTTTTTCGTGAGAGGCTGCCTTCACTTGCCTTGTCCAACATGGATGAAGACAAGAGTCCAACATTGACATCTACCTCCATATTACTTCTGGATGGAGTTGTGCCTTCTTCCATGGATGAGAAATCCACACTGTCCTTTGTATTATCGCCAATATCTCTTCCTCCATTATTGAGGTCTACTATCTCTGGATCAGTGTAGCATCCTGCCATTATTATCCCACGCATTTCGGGATAATTATCTGATTGGTCCATCCTCGTCTCCTCTGACTCTCTGAGAGGAACTGTGTTCTGTGAACTGTGTTCCCCAGTTGTGCTCTAGAAAGTGGACAGATTGAAGAGAGTTATTGCTACAGGAAGCTATGAAGAAGATAAGAAAAGGAGGATATGAAGATAACTTAATTCAATCATCAATTTCCCATGTAGCCAGCATGCCAGAGACAGCTGGCTTTTGTAAACCCCCTCTTCCCCTTGTATAACGAATTATCAAAAGTGGGTCATTAGGTTCATAATACATGACATTACCTGTCCAAAGAGAGTCAAACTTTTATTCCTATCATCAGGCTTTTCTTCACAAGGTGTCTGGCTGCTCTTGTTCATTGGCCAGTTTTCCCAACATTCTTCTTTGTCCTAAATGTACACAAAATTGCAGCAATTTAACAGATGTAAAAGCTCCACTGAATGACAGCGTTCAGTCGCCAGATGCCATTTATTCTGGGAGTACTTTAGCAACATTTCACCCTTTTTATAAACATTTGCAATTCATTAAAAAGCATTCATGCATTTCAATGTTTTACCACAGACAACTAACCTTCTGAAATTGCTTTTGTGTGCCATCAAACAAAACAATAAAACCTTTGTTTAATTTAATTACGGAAGGCAAGCCATCCGACCTCCACCCCCAAAATTTGACAGTTAAATTTCCCTTTGAAGTTGAACTTCAATCAAAAGAAAATCTCATTGTTGCTCCAAGTGCAAAAACACTTTGAGACACCCGACGTCCCGTATTATTATGCATTGGATCTTAGCTGTAACTTCCCCATCATATGTAAACAATGCATTCTACATCAAAATTGACACGTGACATGAAATATAACACTGATTCTTGACAAATGGGACAAAATTATATTACCTGCCATGAAGAGCAATGCAAGATTTGTCAATAGAATAATATCTGATAGATTTGACACACTAATTGATCTAAAAACATGCATTTAGGTAGAAAATATTCCTTCAGTCAAACAGCCGTCAATTAAATGTTTTGCAAATCACATTTTGAAGATGGCATTCAATTTTTGGTCAAGTGTCCACTGAGCAGAGTAAAAAAAAACACATGCACATGCTGTTAAGTCCATGCAATGATTCATGCAACATTCAAGAGCATCAGAACTGTGGGTGCACAAGCAGAAACCAGCAGATGGGAATGTGGTGGTGGCAGCAAGGTTATGAACAGGGAATAGAAAGCAATAGGAGACAGAGAGCCTCACCGTTGTGATCTGATCAAAAAGCAAAGCCTTGGCCCTATAACGCCAGCAGGAGATGGCGGCCAACACTGAACTGGCAAAGTCAGCTACCTGCTCAACCCCCATCAGAACTTCCTCTTCTCCGATATCTCCTCCTATCCTGTCCTCTGCTGTCTTTGCTTTCTCTTCCTCTTCTTCGAGAAGAAGTCTCCTCTCCTTGACGTCATCCAGCGAGCCTGTGCTAGATTCAAGATCTTGTCCGTTCTGAACCGTTCCAGGAAGTGCAGCCTTTAGTTCTGGATTTGAGCTCAATGCCGTGACGTTGGTAGTGGGCAGTATGGTAAGACGGTCTTTATCCACTAATAAAGTACCTTCGCTGTCCGCATGCTGGGTGTCAAAGAAAATGTATGGGATGTCAATGGGCACTCATTAAAAAAGTGAACTTCCATGTTTGTCTGAACTAATGCTGCAGTTAAGTCGGAATTGCATTTACAACATGTTTCCCATTAATGTGATTTGGCTGCATTTATTGTTCAAAAGTACAGTAATACTATTACAATGTAAAATAACAGTTTTCTATATAGTAAAGTGTGATTTATTCCTGTGATCAAAGCTGAATTTATCATCATTACGCCAGTCTTCTGTGTCACATGATCATTCACTAATCACTCTTATATGATGATTTAATGAAGGACTCTTTTTACAAAGATAAGCTGATTTGGTGGAATCACACCAAATTCACCTGGAACAGGTGAAGTGAATAACACTGATGATCTCTTCATCACGGCACAGTAGGTGGGATATATAAGGTATCAAGGGAACATTTTGTCCTCAAAGTTGATGTGTTAGAAGCAGGAAAAATGGGCAAGCGTAAGGATTTGAGCGAGTTTGACAATGGCCAAATTGTGATGGCTAGACGACTGGGTCAGAGCATCTCCAAAACTGCAGCTCTTGTGGGGTGTTCCCGGTCTGCAGTGGTCAGGATCTATCAAAAGTGCTCCAAGGAAGGAACAGTGGAGAACCGGCCACAGGGTCATGGGCGGCCCAGGCTCATTGATGCACGTGTGGAGCGAAGGCTGGCCCGTGTGGTCCGATCAAACAGACGAGCTACTGGAGCTCAAACTGCTCAAAAATGGAAGAAGGTGGCCTGGTCTGATGGATCATGTTTTCTTTTAAATCACGAGGATGGCCGGGTGCGTGTCTTACCTGGGGAACACATGGCCCCAGGATGCACTATGGGAAGAAGGCGAGCCGGCGGAGTCAGTGTGATGCTTTGGGCAATGTTCTGCTGGGAAACCTTGGGTCCTGCCATCCATGTGGATGTTACTTTGACACGTCCCACCTACCCAAGCATTGCTGCAGACCATGTACACCTTTTCATGGAAACGGTATTCCCTGGTGGCTGTGGCTCTTCCAGCAGGATAATGCTCCTGCCACAAAGCACAAATGCTTCAGGAATGGTTTGAGGAGCACAACAACGAGTTTGAGGTGTTGACTTGGCCTCCAAATTCCCCAGATCTCAATCCAATCGAGCATCTGTGGGATGTGCTGAACAAACAAGTCCGATCCATGGAGGCCCCTCCTCGCAACTTACAGGACTTAAAGGATCTAGGTGTGGGATCTAGGATCTATTGCCTAGGTGTGTGTAGATGGTTGCTATTTATCAAAGAATCCTAAAAACAAACGGGTTTAACAAAAAATGTCGGTTTTCAACATTGTTAATAAATCAGACATTTTTCAAATATTGGAATGATTTGTAAAAATATATATATAAAAAAAAAAAAAAAATATTATATATATATATATATATATATATATATATATATATATATATATATATATATATATATATATATATATTTTTTTTTTTTTTTTTTTACTGTATTTTGAGCATATAAATGCAGGCTTGGTTAGTATAAGAGACTCTCGAAAACTATAATGTCTGAATTCTTCCAAACTTTTGACCGATTTAGGAGTGCCATAATAAAACCCCATACACTAGTGAATTAGGCTCATGTGAAAAGCTTGCATTGAACAGCAAACGTGCAAACCTTACCTTAAGCGTGCCTGAGCGACGTCCGTGGATAATCAGGATGATGCAAAGACAAAGATAAATAAAATATTATTATAGCAATTAAGATGACATTGATAGAAATACAGAGATTTATATATGCTGGTTGCACATAGCATGCCATTAAAATGTGTGTCTATGCAAAGATAATTAAATCAGCTGCCAAATCATGCTATATACGGATATTCGGAGCTACTTAAGAGAGCTCCCAACTGCTCTCCAAGACAGGAAAAGTTGAAAATGACAACTTAATTTGGAAGGTGTGAACGAGTGTGTGAGGAAGATGGAACTGCTTGGCTTTTCTGCCAATTAGAATGCATAATGGACTAGCGCTGACGGCGAGCCAAAAACAGGTTTGAGCACTGAAAGGTACTGGCGCACGACAAAGCCTCCGGCTGATGGGCTCCATAATTAACATCATTATGTGTGCGGGTGGAGGACTGGGGCTGCGGCCTTTGATCTGACGCAGGAGGGACGGCTCGAGTCTTCCGTGCCTTTGATGCTAAAGCGGGCAGAGGGACCACAGCGCATACGGGACACGTGTCACCCACATGAGCGGAAACAAACGCCGTGCACCTGCCGTGAGTCCCTGATGACAGGGATATGATTAGAAACTTTCTTTGTTTACCAGTCGTATCTCTGATCTTTTGTACAACAGCGCTTCTTTAATCAGTCAGTCAGTCATAGTGAGAGCATGAAGACAGAATCCTGTTTTATTTGCATATGTTTTGTTTTTATCAAAGTGCATAATATGCTAATACATTAACTAATATTACCAAATGACACCTTATTGTAAAGTGTTACTATTTTATCATCATCATCACAATTTGAGTGAAACTTTTGTATTGAAATTAATTCTCCAGGATGATTTGAGCATCTTTAGTCACGTGATTAATATCTGTTTCCATCCACCGATCCACATTGCATTAAAGATTCTGGATGGAAATTTCAAGCATAAATTCTAAAAATGCACATTAAAAACTTGAGATGGATACATGTTTTATCCGAAATGAATAAACGCGCATAAACTACGACGGAAACACATTACCAAATAAATCCCTTAAACCCTTAGGTGAGTTTGCCAGGCTGTGATTGGATAACTGGACTAACCAGCGGACCAATGGCATCGCAGCATCTCAAATGTTGGTTTGGTGGCTCTGAAACGCCTGAGTCAAAGTCTGTGATCAGAATGATTCCCTCCAGAAGCGTCTGTTCCCAAAAACCAGCATCCCAACACAAGAGAACAGAATAGAGTAGAGTAGAAAAGAATAAAGTATGATAAAATAAAGTATCGTAGAATAGAATTCAGTAAACTAGAATAACGTAGAGTAGAATAGAATAAAGTATAGTAGAATAAAATACAGTAGAGTAGAATACTGTAGAGAAGAATAGAATAGAATAAAGTATAGTAGAATAGAATAAAGTATAGTAGAATAGAATAATGTAGAGTAGAGTAGAACAGAATAAAGTAGAGAAGAATAAATTAAGTAGAGTACAACAGAATAAAGTAGAATAGAATACAGTAGAGTGGAATAACAGAATAGAGTAGAATAATCTACTAGAATAGAGTAGAGTAGAACAGAATAAAGTAGAGTTGAGTAGAATAAAGTACAGTAGAGTAGAACAGAATAGAATAAAGTATAGTAGAACAGAATAAAGTAGAATAGAATAAAGTACAGTAGAGTAGAGTAGAAACAGAACAGAACAAAGTAGAGTTGAGTAGAATAAAGTACAATAAAGTAGAACAGAATAGAAAAAGAGAGTAGAATAGAATAAAGTACAGTAGAGTAGAACAGAATAAAGTACAGTAGAGTAGAGTAGAACAGAACAGAATAAAGTAGAGTTGAGTAGAATAAAGTACAATAGAGTAGAACAGAATAGAATAAAGTACAGTAGAGTAGAATAAAGTATAGTAGAGTAGAACAGAATAAAGTAGAATAGAGTAGAGTAGAACAGAACAGAATAAAGTAGAGTTGAGTAGAATAAAGTACAGTAGAGTAGAACAGAATAGAATAAAGTACAGTAGAGTAGAATAAAGTATAGTAGAGTAGAAACAGAATAAAGTAGAATAGAGTAGAGTAGAACAGAATAAAGTAGAGTTGAGTAGAATAAAGTACAGTAGAGTAGAACAGAATAGAATAAAGTAGAGTAGAACAGAATAAAGTAGAATAGAATAAAGTACAGTAGAGTATAACAATAGAATAAAGTAGAGTAGAACAGAATAAAGTAGAATAGAATAAAGTACAGTAGAGTAGAACAGAATAGAATAAAGTACATTAGAGTAGAATAAAGTATAGTAGAATAGAACATAATAAAGTAGAGTACAGTAGTATCAGAATAAAGTACAGTAGAGTAGAATAAAGTACAGTAGAGTAGAATAAAGTACAGTAGAGTAGAATAAAGTACAGTAGAGTAGAATAGAGTAACAGCGCTCTGAGAAGCAACTCATTTATGATGGAGGGAGAAAGAGCCCGATTGAGCAGCTTACATTTTTATCACTGAAATTTCGTGCCAATTTCCCAGGAAGTGATGATTCTGTTCTCTTGAACACACGAGATGGAATCGCTGCTTCATTCACTAATGCGTTATGAGATTTATTCCAATTTTGATTAATAGATGAAAACATAGCGATCATTACACTCATTTACTAACATTTGATTAGTTGTCGCACTATACGACATATTTAATTATTCGTCATAATTTTGTTGTTTTACATTTTTCAAAAATGCCAAAACTTTAATGGTTTCCAGAGTTTCAATGTGGTCTCAAACTTTTGTGCATCACGACAGAAACAGAGAGAGTGTTACCTTTGGTGCTTTGCACGGTTTGTTTTGCCGGTTCTGTGAAAGATAACAGAGGATAAGATGAGCATCAGCATCAACTCAAAACTGACCGTTCTTATTTTATTATAGAATTTGACAGTGCTTATTATAAATGATTTATCCATGCATATCATTGTAATCTTTATATAACATCCCCTCCCTCTTCATCTCTTCTCTGATGGCGAGGGTGGGGCCACCTGTCACTCACATGAGATCAGCCAATAGCAACATTTGTTCTTGTTTGAGAAGTGTTTCACTCGGATATACGGCACAATAGGGAAGAAAAGACCAGCGCATCTTCCCTTTCATGCTGACTTTAGACAATTACATAGAGGAAATGTAGTTCTGCATTTGAACTTTCATTTATTCGAGTGAAGAAGCAGACTGACTCACCAGAACGTCTCCGCTCCTTCAGTGAATCTGCAGAGAAATCGTCAGTCTGACAGGACGTGGCTTTCTTCAGCCTGTCTGGGCTGTAACGGTACTTTACTGGACCTGAGAGGAAGATTGAACCCATTGAGTTTTTGAGCATTAAATGTAAAAAAACAATGAGTTTGAAAATCATCTTACATGTTGAGTCCATGTCCAGGATGGCGTCTTTGGCCTGAAAGTAATCGCAAAGCAAAGCAAGCGTTTAATACAACATAGCGGATTCAGACAAACATCCACGGATCTGTTCTAGGTGACGTACCTTCTGCGGTATAACCGCGTGATGGTTCTCCAGAATGAGTCTCTTTATGTGATGAGCCCAGAGTTTCTTCTCTTCCACTGTTCTGGCCTGTGAAAATAACAGCATGATTTATCCAAACTCAACAAAGCGCTTGTTGCGGCTGTGAGCTCATACACACCTGAACTGTGTGCGGCTGCTTCGGGTGCTTGTAATGCATCACGCTGAACCGAAGCGAATCTTTGGCACTTTCTATCAGCATTAGTGTGGAACACTGAACACAAGCAAAACAAGGTTACCAGCTTCTGACCAGATAGTTATAAACGTAACATGCAATAAATCAGACAGACAAAGGGCACGCATTAAACAGCAGCAGCAATATGATAAAAGATAACATGCATTTATTAACAGTTACTAAAATCTGCTGGCTTTTTAGTGGCTCTGCTCAAAGCTCAACCAATCGGATGTTATTTTTTATAAAACCCAATATGCAATGGGGTTTGTGTGAGGATAAAAAGACAATTAAATCATAAAAAGAACAAACGGAAAAAAAATTCACATTTAAAAAAAAAAAAAAGAATTTAAAATTAAAATGAATCAATTTTAATTTTAAATAAAACAGAAAGAATAAATAAAGTAATAATGTAAAATGAAAATAATACTTTTAAAATAAAAATGAATAAAAATTAAAATGTGAAATCAAAATAAATTAATAATTTTTACTAAAAAAATAAAAAGTTAAATGAAAAAGAATAAAGTAAAACACTAAAATTGAATAAAACACATCTAAAAAAAAACCTAAAAGAAATAAAACAAAAATGTAAAAAAATATTTTTTTTCAACAAAACACAAAAATGACTAAATACAAAATGAAAATGAATAACTAATTAAAAATAAAACGCTTACTACAATGAATAATATAATGAAAATAAATCATTTTAAAATGATTTAATCAAAATAAAAATAAAAAAAATACTAAAAATTTATAAAATAATACATTTGAAAAATGAAAATAAATAATTAAAATATTTCATCTTTTTTTAGTAAGTGTCTAGTTTTTTGTGTCTTTTTAAATCGGGGAAAGTGATAATCCCTGGTCTAAATCATGGATATCACCACATACCGAGATATGAGTCTTGTAGACGTAATGTTCCCCTCTTTTCTTGGTGATGAGCAGCATCTTATCAAACAGGAAGAGGGTTCTCTCGTTCTTAGCACGGTGGACAGGAAACGTCCCTTCCAGAACCAGCTCGCCATAAGTGGTCAGATCCGAACCCTTCCAGTTGATGAGCAGAGACTGGATCTCCTGCATGCAGAACAGAGTAGAGTAGAGTTTAGTTGAGTTGAGTAGAACAGAGTAGAGTAGCACAGAACAGTAGAGTTGAGTAGAGTAGAACAGAGTTGAGTAGAGCAGAGTAGAGTTGAGTAGAACAGAGTAGAGTAGAGTAGAACAGAGTTGAGTAGAGCAGAGCAGAGTAGCACAGAACAGTAGAGTTGAGTAGAGTAGAACAGAGTTGAGTAGAGTAGAACAGAGTTGAGTAGAGCAGAGCAGAGCAGAACAGAGTAGAGTTGAGTAGAACAGAGTAGAGTAGAGTAGAACAGAGTTGAGTAGAGCAGAGTAGAGCAGAGTAGAGCAGAGTAGAGTAGAGCAGAGTAGAACAGAGTAGAGTAGATCAGAGTAGAGTTGAGTAGAGTAGAACAGAGCTGAGTAGAGTAAAGGGGACAGAGTTGAGTAGAACAGAACAGAGTTGAGTAGAGTAGAACAGAGTTGAGTAGAACAGAACAGAGTAGAACAGAGTAGAGTAGAGCAGAGTTGAGTAGAGTAGAACAGAGTTGAGTAGAACAGAACAGAGTAGAGCAGAGTAGAGTAGAGCAGAACAGAGTAGAGTAGAACAGAGTAGAGTAGAGTAGAACCGAGTTGAGTAGAGCAGAGCAGAGTAGAGCAGAGTAGAACAGAGTAGAGTAGAGCAGAGTAGAACAGAGTAGAGTAGATCAGAGTAGAGTTGAGTAGAGTAGAACAGAGTTGAGTAGAGTAAAGAGGACAGAGTTGAGTAGAACAGAACAGAGTAGAACAGAGTTGAGTAGAGCAGAGTAGAACAGAGTTGAGTAGAGTAGAACAGAGTTGAGTAGAACAGAACAGAGTAGAGCAGAGTAGAACAGAGTGTAGAGTAGAACAGAGTTGAGTAGAGCAGAGTAGAGTAGAACAGAGTAGAGTAGAGCAGAGCAGAGTAGAGCAGAGTTAAGTAGAGTAGAACAGAGTTGAGTAGAACAGAACAGAGTTGAGTAGAGTAGAACAGAGTTGAGTAGAGTAGAGCAGAGTTGAGTAGAACAGAACAGAGTTGAGTAGAGTAAAACAGAGTTAAGTAGAGTAGACCAGAGTTGAGTAGAGCAGAGCTGAGTTGAGTAGAGTAGAACAGAGTTGAGTAGAGTAGAACAGAGTTGAGTAGAACAGAGTAGAGTAGAACAGAGTTGAGTAGAGCAGAGCAGAGTAGAACAGAGTAGAGCAGAGTTGAACAGAGTAGAGTAGAGCAGAGCAGAACAGAGTAGAGTTGAGTAGAGTAGAACAGAGTTAAGTAGAGTAGAACAGAGTTGAGTAGAGCAGAACAGAGTAGAGTTGAGTAGAGTAGAACAGAGTTAAGTAGAGTAGAACAGAGTTGAGTAGAGCAGAACAGAGTAGAGTTGAGTAGAGTAGAACAGAGTTAAGTAGAGTAGAACAGAGTTGAGTAGAACAGAACAGAGTTGAGTAGAGTAGAATAGAGTTGAGTAGAGTAGAACAGAGTTGAGTAGAGCAGAACAGAGTAGAGTAGAGTAGAACAGAGTTGAGTTGAGTAGAACAGAACAGAGTTGAGTAGAGTAGAACAGAGTTGAGTAGAGTAGAACAGAGTTGAGTAGAACAGAACAGAGTTGAGTAGAACAGAACAGAGTTGAGTAGAACAGAACAGAGTTAAGTAGAGTAGAACAGAGTTGAGAAGAACAGAACAGAGTAGAGTAGAACAGAGATGAGTAGAGCAGAGCAGAGTAGAGCAGAGCAGAACAGAGTAGAGTTGAGTAGAACAGAACAGAGTAAAACAGAACAGAGTAGAGTTGAGTAGAACAGAGAGTTGAGTAGAGTAGAACAGAGTTGAGTAGAACAGAACAGAGTAGAGTTGAGTAGATTAGAACAGAGTTAAGTAGAGTAGAACAGAGTTAAGTAGAGTAGAACAGAGTTGAGTAGAGTAGAACAGAGTTGAGTAGAGTAGAACAGAGTAGAGTTGAGTAGAACAGAGTTGAGTAGAGCAGAGCAGAACAGAACAGAGTAGAGTTGAGTAGAGCAGAGTTGAGTAGAACAGAACAGAGTAGAGTTGAGTAGAACAGAGTAGAGTTGAGTTTAGTAGAGTAGAACAGAGTTGAGTTGAGTAGAGCAGAGTTGAGTAGAACAGAGTAGAGTTGAGTAGAGTAGAACAGAGTTGAGTAGAACAGAACAGAGTAGAGTAGAACAGAGTAGAGCAGAGTTGAACAGAGTAGAGTAGAACAGAGTTGAGTAGAACAGAACAGAGTTGAGTTGAGTAGAGTAGAACAGAGTTGAGTTGAGTTGAGTAGAGCAGAGTTGAGTAGAACAGAGTAGAGTTGAGTAGAGTAGAACAGAGTTGAGTAGAGTAGAACAGAGTAGAGTTGAGTAGAACAGAGTAGAGTTGAGTAGAACAGAGTTGAGCAGAGTAGAACAGAACAGTAGAGTTGAGTAGAGAAGAACAGATTAGAGTTGAGTAGAACAGAGTTGAGTAGAACCGAACAGAACAGAGTAGAGTTGATTATAGTAGAACAGAGTTGAGTAGAACAGTAGAGCAGAGTAGAACAGGGTGAAGTAAAGTAGAGCAGAGTAGAACATAACAGTAGAGTTGAGTAGAGTAGAACAGAGTAGAGCAGAGAATAGAGTAGAACATATCAGAGAAGATTAGAATAGAGTAGAACAGAACAGAGTATAATAGAACAGTGTCAAGTAGAATAGAATAAAGTAGAGTGGAACAGAATAGAAAAAAGTAGAATAGAATAGAATAAAGTACAATAAAGTAGAGTAGAATAGAGTAGAATATAAAGTACACTAGAGTATAATAAAGTACAGTAGAGTAGAATAAAGTAGAGTAGAATAGAATAAAGTACAGTAGAGTAGAATAAAGTACAGCAGAGTAGAATAAGGTAGAGTAGAATAAAGTACAGTAGAGTAGAATAAAGTACAGCAGAGTAGAATAAGGTAGAGTAGAATAAAGTACAGCAGAGTAGAATAAGGTAGAGTAGAATAAAGTACAGTAGAGTAGAATAAAGTACAGGAGAGTAGAATAAGGTAGAGTAGAATAAAGTACAGTAGAATAAAGTACAGTAGAGTAGAATAAAGTACAGTAGAGTAGAATAAAGTACAGCAGAGTAGAATAAGGTAGAGTAGAATAAAGTACAGTAGAGTAGAATAAAGTACAGCAGAGTAGAATAAGGTAGAGTAGAATAAAGTACAGCAGAGTAGAATAAGGAAGAGTAGAATAAAGTACAGTAGAGTAAAATAAAGTACAGCAGAGTAGAATAAGGTAGAGTAGAATAAAGTACAGTAGAATAAAGTACAGTAGAGTAGAATAAAGTAGAGTAGAATAGAATAAAGTACAGTAGAACAGAGTTGAGTAGAGTAGAACAGAGTAGAGTAGAACAGAGTAGAGTTGAGTAGAACAGAGTAGAGTTGAGTAGAGTAGAACAGAGTTGAGCAGAGTAGAACAGAACAGTAGAGTTGAGTAGAGAAGAACAGATTAGAGTTGAGTAGAACAGAGTTGAGTAGAACCAGACAGAACAGAGTAGAGTTGATTAGAGTAGAACAGAGTGGCATTGAGTAGAACAGTAGAGCAGAGTAGAACAGGGTGAAGTAAAGTAGAGCAGAGTAGAACATAACAGTAGAGTTGAGTAGAGTAGAACAGAGTAGAGCAGAGAATAGAGTAGAACATATCAGAGAAGATTAGAATAGAGTAGAACAGAACAGAGTATAATAGAACAGTGTCAAGTAGAATAGAATAAAGTAGAGTGGAACAGAATAGAAAAAAGTAGAATAGAATAGAATAAAGTACAATAAAGTAGAGTAGAATAGAGTAGAATATAAAGTACAGTAGAGTAGAATAAAGTACAGTAGAGTAGAATAAAGTAGAGTAGAATAAAGTACAGTAGAGTAGAATAAAGTACAGCAGAGTAGAATAAGGTAGAGTAGAATAAAGTACAGCAGAGTAGAATAAGGTAGAGTAGAATAAAGTACAGTAGAGTAGAATAAAGTACAGCAGAGTAGAATAAGGTAGAGTAGAATAAAGTACAGTAGAATAAAGTACAGTAGAGTAGAATAAAGTAGAGTAGAATAAAGTACAGTAGAGTAGAATAAAGTACAGCAGAGTAGAATAAGGTAGAGTAGAATAAAGTACAGTAGAGTAGAATAAAGTACAGCAGAGTAGAATAAGGTAGAGTAGAATAAAGTACAGCAGAGTAGAATAAGGAAGAGTAGAATAAAGTACAGTAGAGTAAAATAAAGTACAGCAGAGTAGAATAAAGTACAGTAGAATAAAGTACAGTAGAGTAGAATAAAGTAGAGTAGAATAGAATAAAGTACAGTAGAATAAAGTACAGTAGAGTAGAATAAAGTACAGCAGAGTAGAATAAGGTAGAGTAGAATAAAGTACAGTAGAGTAGAATAAGGTAGAGTAGAATAAAGTACAGTAGAGTAGAATAAAGTACAGTAGAATAAAGTAGTAGAGTAGAATAAAGTACAGCAGAGTAGAATAAGGTAGAGTAGAATAAAGTACACAGAATAAGGTAGAGTAGAATAAAGTACAGTAGAACAGAAAGTAGAGTAGAGTAGAATAAAGTACAGTAGAACAGAAAGTAGAGTAGAGTAGAATAAAGTACAGTAGAACAGAAAGTAGAGTAGAGTAGAATAAAGTACAGTAGAACAGAAAGTAGAGTAGAGAATAAAGTACAGTAGAACAGAATAAAGTAGAGTAGAATAAAGTACAGTAGAACAGAATAAAGTAGAGTAGAACAGAATAAAGTACAGTAGAACAGAATAAAGTAAAGTAGAACAGAAAGTAGAGTAGAACAGAATAAAGTACAGTAGAACAGAATAAAGTACAGTAGAACAGAATAAAGTACAGTAGAGTAGAATAAAGTAGAGTAGAACAGAATAAAGTAGAGTAGAACAGAATAAAGTAGAGTAGAACAGAATAAAGTAGAGTAGAACAGAATAAAGTACAGTAGAGTAGAATAAAGTAGAACAATTTCAATCTACACAATGGGGTGCAGCTGAATATTTTCCCATGACTTTCATGCGACGCCCCCATGAGCTCATGACAGAATGAATGTGTGTGGAGTGACCTGAGGTTGAAGCACCACACACATCCGCTCTGAGTGTCTTGATCAAAGGCACAATAGTGTCGGTCCTGTGCAGTGATCTTTAACCACCCGTACGGCTTGTGCTGACCCAGATCCATTAATGAACCTCATGAGTCAGGGCTTCATTTGACAGTTAATCAAAGAGTATGATAATGTGTTTGCATGACACTCATTAACATTGTAAACTCAATACAGTCATATTCCGTCCGTTAATGTGACACGAGGGTTTATAATAAACAACATTGTGTCATTGAAATGCCCTTATGAGAGGCAGCAAGGTAACATTATTACTCTCTGACTCCACTGATACGAGATTAATACTGAGACTGATCATGGCCTGCACTAAAGCCACTGGACAGTAGGGCTGTGTATTGCCAAGAATCTGGTGATACAATACATATCACGATACAGGGGTTACGATACGATATATTGTTATATATTGCGATATTTCTTTCTGTTCTTTTTTCTAATTTTAAAAGAATAAAGGACACATCCATATGCTTTACATTTACATATTCTATCGCGCTTCTGATGCGCTGGGATAGCGTCTCAAATTTCAATGTGTTTCCCGAGTATTGGATCTTAACTTGGCCTATTTTGCTAACAAAATGACTCTTGTTGATTTCCTTTGTGGCTTCTTTATAGCTGAGTCCACACTTCAGCTCTGTATCCCGCAGGAGCGGAGTAACTCTATCGTCTCGTGAGCTGCGATGCACCTTCATCCTGCGCTTCTCCGGCTCCGTGTCATTAACGCTCGGGTTTCATACAGTCTGTGGTTTAAACGGAACAAAAAGCCACGAATCTTGGATCTAAATAAATAAATATTGATACAGCGTCTTTGAGAATCGATACAGTATCGCCAATCGTACTATTATCACGATATTCACGTGTATCAATATTTTCTTACACCCCTACTGGACAGGTCGGGGTTACTTCAGTGTCACTGACATACTACTATAGTTTTTATCAATATTTTGAATTAGTTTTCATATTTTCTGTTTTTATTTTAATTTTCATTTCATTTTCAGTTCATAGATGAAAAATGCACAAAAAAATAAAATGCTTACTAAAAATTTATAAAATCAAAAAGTATAAATAACAATAGTTTGTATTCATTTTTATTTCAGTTTTAGTTATTTTAGTAAATCAAGTTAAACTAAATGAAAAATAAATATATATAATTTTTATTTTATATATATATATATATATATATATATATATATATATATATATACATATATACATATATACATATATACATATATATATATATATATATATATATATATATATATATATATATATATATATATATATATATATATATATATATATATATATATATATATATATATATATATATATATATATATATATATATATACACACATATACATACTTACTAAAAATTCATAAATTAAAAAAGTCAAATGAAAATAAATAATTTTAAAATCAATACAAAATTGTATATTTATCTACAATGTTTTATATTTGTTTCTATATATATAAAACTAAATAAAAACTTACTAAAAATGAATAAACAATTAAAATAACAAATGAAAATAAATAATTTAAAAATCAAATAATCAAAATAAAATGCTTACTAAATAGTTATTTGAGTACATCTGGTTAAACTAAATGAAAAATAAATCAATACATTTTTGAGTATATATATATATATATATATATATAAACTCATTTCGTTGCATTGTACTTGTGCATGTGTAATGATAATAAACTTGAATCATATATATATATATATATATATATATATATATATATATATATATATATATATATATATATATATATATATATATATATATATATATATATATATATATATATATATATATATATATATATATATGAAAAATCAATATATCTTACTAAGGTTACTTAGTTATTTTAATGCATCAAGTTAAACTAAATAAAAATGAGAAATGTTAAAATAAAAGAATATTTTATTAAATGTTATTTTATGGATGGATGGATGGATGGATGGATGGATGGATGGATGGATGGATGGATGGATGGATGGATGGATGGATGGATGGATGGATGGATGGATGGATGGATGGATGGATGGATGGATGGATGGATGGATGGATGGATGGAAGTCTCGGATGGATGGATGGATGGATGGATGGATGGATGGATGGATGGATGGATGGATGGATGGATGGATGGATGGATGGATGGATGGATGGATGGATGGATGCAGAAACACACTCAGACTCTCCTGTGATACGTCTGTCTCTATATATAAACCCTGAACAATGGATGGATGGATGGATGGATGGATGGATGGATGGATGGATGGATGGATGGATGGATGGATGGAAACATGTAATCAAATTAATCAGTTCCTGTAAATCAGTGTCCCAAACTGGGGTTTAAGACTAAAAGTTTGCAATTAATTAAATAACAAAATGGATGGATGGATGGATGGATGGATGGATGGATGGATGGATGGATGGATGGATGGATGGATGGATGGATGGATGGATGGATGGATGGATGGATGGATGGATGGATGGATGGATGGATAAATTATTGAAACATTTACTTAAAATCTCATGAAAACATTTTAGGTCAAATGGGTTTGGCTGATAAAATAGTTTTTATAATCTTTCAAGAAAAACCCCACAGTTATTCTAGGGTATGTTTACACGACAACGATGTACTAAAAACAGACGACAACATTTTCAAAACGATCCCGTTCACACGGATCTATGGAAATGATTAAAAAGGCTGTGTTATGCATGCCAGGCCAGTAGTTGGATGGATGGATGGATGGATGGATGGATGGATGGATGGATGGATGGATGGGATGATAGATAGCCCCCAAAATACTGTTGTCATCTAAATGAACGGCCAAACAGTAAAAAAATTGTTTAGATAGATGTGTCGTGTAGGGGTGTAACGATGTTTATGATACCAAATCAATCTTTAAGATAGATAGATAGATAAATACTTTATTCATCCCCAACAGGGGAAATTCAAGTGTCGAGTAGCATTCCATAAGAAATAGACACAGTAAGTACAAGAGATAAAAATGTAGATAAAAATAAAAACAAAAACACACTCTGCCCAGGCAATAAATAACAACAAAATAATAAATAAATACATAAGTTTAGTTAAGAATTACTATCAATAGTAATAAAGTGCACATCAGCGGCATTCATTGTAAAGTCTTATAGCAGCCGGTATAAATGATCTCCTGAATCGTTCAGTCCTACAACACAGAGAGAGAAGCCGATCGCTACGTGTGCTCTTCTGAGCCATCAAAAAGTCATATAAAGGATGACTGCTGTTGTTGAGGATGGCCTGGGTCATGCTCATCATTCTCCTCTCTACCAAAGCTCCCACCGAGTCCACGCCTCTCCCCATGACCGACCCACATTTTTTGACCAGTTTATCTAGTCGTTTACTGTCTCTGACAGTCAGGCAGTTCCCCAACACTGAAAAATATAGCACTGGCAACAACAGACTGATAAAAGAGGTACAACATATCATTGCAGACATCAAATGATTTGAGTCTTCTGAGAAAGAAGAGTCTGCTCTGACCTTTCTTATATGCTACATTAGCATGCACGGACCAGTCAAGTTTGTTATCGAGATGGACACCCAGATATTTATAGGTGTGGACCACCTCGATGCTTTCTCCACCGATCAACACAGACGGATGATGAGTCTTCTGCCTTCTAAAGTCCATAATCATCTCCTTTGTTTTAGTTATATTAAGGTTGAGGCCATTGCACCTACTCCAGTGTGTGAAATCCTCAAGTACCCTCCTGTACTCCACCTCGTCCCCTCCCTTCACATATGCCACCACTGCTGTATCATCTGAATATTTTTATATGTGGCAAGAACTAGACTTATATGCAAAGTCAGTTGTGTATAGGGTGAAGAGGAAAGGGGAAAGTACTGTTCCCTGTGGAACTCCGATGTTTGTCATAACAGTTCCGGAAACAGCATTTTCCAGTCTGACATACTGTGGCCGGTTTTCTAAGTAATTCGATATCCACTCAATGAATGTAGAATCCATGCCTAATCTCTCGAGTTTCTCTCTAAGGATCAAGGGCTGAATAGTGTTAAATGCACTTGAGAAATCAAAGAACATTATTCTGACATATCCCCCAGATCCTTCTAAGAAGGACAGAGTCCGATGGAGCATATACAGGACCGTGTCCTCCACTCCCACATTTCCCTGATATGCACTGTAGTGGATCAAGTGCTTGCTGCACTTGGGGTTTCAATAGCCGCAGCAGAAGCCTCTCAAAGGTCTTCATAATCACCGATGTCAGAGCCACTGGTCTATAGTCCTTGACCCCCGCCGGTCTCCCTACTTTGGGCACCGGGACAATGCATGATGTCTTCCACCTCACAGGAACCTGCCCAGTTCGGAGACTCGTGTTATAAATGGCGTGAAAAGGCAACTCTGACGCACAGTCCTTTAACCGTTAACAGTCGGCTTGTTTTACACGCGGAAAATGCTTCAATCTGAGTTCCCAAATGAACATATGAAGTATCAGGAAATTCAAGCGATTTGCCGCTCTTTAATGTGGCGTGATCACTGTACAGAGTGTGATCGTCATAGTCAAAGAATAAACATGAATGAACATCTGAAGGTGTGTTGAGGATACTTCACAACTGAAGCGCATCATATAATCGCTGTATCAGTGCAGAACACATGAAAACATGCAGAACTAGCCCATACTACAGGCTGTAGTCTCTAGCCTCTGGACAAAAAAAGCCTCCGATGATGCAAACTGACGATATTTGCGTTTTCAGAGGCTTTTTTCCAGACTTTAAATACATAAATCTCATCTCAGGGGATGTTTGCATGATCATTCGAATACACTCCCGAGTTTCGACTGGTACAAAGCTTAATGCTAATCGCTGAAGTAACCCTTTAAGTACACTGTGTTCAATAAACCACTGTTTAATAAAAATAAATAAAAAGCTATTTTATTATCTAGTTTTCTCTCCCGTGCTGTGCCGAGCCGCCAGTTTTGTGCACCGTTACACCCCAAGTGTCGTGTAAACATACTCTTTGTGTCATTATAGTTTTTTATTCCTATTTTGAATAAATTCTTACATTTCCTGCTTTAATTTAAAATTGGTTTGAGTTTTAGTCAATTTGCTGTGTTTTTATCATTTCTATTTTATTTAAACATGTCTGTTTTTGTTCATTTTATTTTTTCAGTTTTAGTTATATAGTAATTTAGTTAAACTAAATAGAAAATGAGAAATGTTGCCTTGGAAACTAGATAACCCTGGTAAATAGGACAGTGCACGCAGGGAAATTATATAAACTAATAACTACAAACAAAACGCTTTTCACTGTATAATCCAATACTGATGGATAAAATAAAGCGCCACCCAACATAATTTCCTGCTGAATATTCACAACACATGAGTTATTATAATGCATTATAAATGCCCATTTATGCTGGGAGGACAGTGATGTCAGCAACACTATATGTCGTATTTCTCCGAATATAAGACGACCCTGTACCTTTTGAACACCAAATCATGTCTTTTAAAGAAAATACTTGAATTTTAATATTTACATTTTTGTATTTACAGTATGGTAAATACTGGTAAAATGTACCAACAATAACATTCAGAAATAAGGGATAATCCACGGCTAGCTGTGCATTAAATGATTTTAATGCACGACGTGGAGGCAAAGAAGTGATGCGAAGCATTGAAATCTTTTAATGCACAGTATGCGCAATAATAATGTGCAATATTTGACCTGAAAAAAATACGACATACATACTTTACATGCAATCTGCAGGCAATCACATCATTACCGCACAAGCTGATTGGCCAATGCTGATCCTGCAGCCAATGAGATTGCTTGCTCAACATTTAAATAGTGTGGTGCAGTGTTTGCTGTAATCTGAACCCCTCCACCTCCCCAGCTCCACCTGCCTAGATCTGCTGTGGGATTTCTGCGGTAGAGTGTCTGCGTGTCTATAAGCAGTACCTGAAGCAGCAGGTGATATTTCAGGATCCTCTGGACCGGTTTGAGCAGGTAAGAGCCCAAAGGAAGAGAGCGCTTGAGCGAGGCCTGCCGATCCCTGAAGAACTTGGCCAGAGTTTTATTCCTCAGACAGTCTGTCAGCACCGCCACTGAACTAGAGGCAGTGAAGAGAGCGATTACTTGCTTCATGCATCAAAAATTAAGTTGAAATATAACCTCTGATGCATAAGGCACTTTTATCAGTTATGACATAAAATATGAATCGTGGGTATGTATCAAAAGTCATCACCCCTGGTGGTTTGCATGTAACATCACACTTTGACTACAGATGCAATGGATGTCATGCACTAAAGGTTTAGATACATCAAGACATCAACATTCACGTTGTATTTAACCCTTTAGAGCATGACTATTTTGCATAATTAATCAGTGTAAAAACTGGGGTTCATTAGTTGATGGAAAGCGGATAATTAAATGATACAATTTAAAATTAAAATGCACAAATAGATTTGAGTATGGCCCTGTATGAGATCATAAAGGGCGGGATTTTCGTTGTATGGGCACTTCTCCCAGATGAACGCACGCACGCATTGTGTTTTTACACCATGAAAACATTGTCACTAAAGAAGTGTGTTTCTGCTGTGAGGGAAAGATCAGCCTGTTCAGCTTCCCAAATAACCCAGAGTTAAGGGAACAGTGGATGCAGTTTGTGTTTCCGGAGTTCTGCAAGTGTGTGTGTTTGTTCCCGGTCATGAGTGGAAGCCGCAGGTGGTGAGTAAAACTGCATCAAATGTGTGTGTTTTGTTGGCAATCAGTGTGTAAGTGCATATAATGTGAACAACACCAACGTATAGAGAATCAAGAGTTATCCAGAGATAATGCCATGAAATGTGTGTGTGTGTGTGTTTGAGTGTCTGTCAGAGTGTGTGTGTGTGTGTCTGTGTCTGTTTGTCTGTAAGAGTGTGTGTGTGTGTGTGTGTGTGTTTCTGTTGGTCTGTAAGAGTGTGTGTGTGTGTGTGGGGGTGTCTGTGTCTGTTTGTCTGTGTTTAACTATGTGTGTGTGTGTGTGTGTGTGTGTGTGTTTGTCTGTCAGAGTGTGTGTTTGTGTGTGTGTGTTTTGTGTGTGTGTGTGTGTGTGTGTGTGTTGTGTGTGTGTGTCTCTCTTTAGCTGCGCCCACTCCACGCCTCCACGAGCTCGGCTGTTTTCAGAAAGAATCGGTGCAGTGTATCTGTCTTTTATAAATCTGATAAACTAAAGACTCTTGTGAGATATGAAGGATCAACACTACTCTACAGATACTCCAGATTAACACCAGACTGGCACACACTGTGTGTGTTATGAATCCTACGTGCATGAGATATAATATCTAAACATTCATAGGAGTCTGAAATTAGCTTAAAACAAACATCCCGAAGCAGATGTGACACGTGCTGAATCTCAGCAGGCCGCTGTCACTCAAACTGTCGGTCTGATGTGTGTATGAAGGACGTTATTGACTCCGAGGAATAATCTGTCACATGCATCAGTGCACCGGAGGCAGAAACACACCCGATTTAACACTGCGCTTTACTCACTTAGGGTAGTTCGTACAGTACTGCGTGTAGATCTCGAAATAGTTGCTCTGCAAATGAAATGCAACAACATTAATCAGTGTTATAAAGGAATCAGAATATTGTGACTGTGATGGTTAGTTATATTTTTGCATTTAGTACCTTGTCCACAAAGCAGCGGGCGATGGCCACCGGATCGCTGGCACACATGTCTAAAGACTGTAACAACTCACTAGAAAGGGAGCAGAAAACATTAGCATTTCGACTTACTCAACACATCATATTCCTTTACTGAGATGCGTAAACATGCATTATGAGTGATGATAAGCAGCACATCTGAAGGATGATCTTCTGTCAGACATCACACACACATGGACAGAGCAAACGCACATCTGAACAAGTAACACACTTGCCGGCGATCTTCTGATGCATGCTGGGTATTGTACATCTTTGATGCATGTAAAGTAATGTAAAGAGCAGAAGCTGGTTAAAGGAAGTGTATTACAGTACATTTAATAAACCAAAAATGTGATGTTTAAACTACAGATTTAGACTATTAAGTCTAAAAACTAGTTAAATTGTGACTGACCAGACTTAGAATAAAGTGTGCAATTAACATTATTAGTATTTGCTGTATTTAAATACAAATGGAACAAAAAAAGCATAGATCTTTGTCTATGTTGATATATATACATATAAAAAATTAAATAAAAATAAATTACTAAAATAAATTTTGCATTACAATAAATGCAATAATAATTATAATAACAATTATATTAGAACATTATTTGTTTACTAATCTAGTATTTACTGTATTTAAATACAAATTAACAAAAAAGTTAATAATAACAATAATAATAAAAATAACGTGTATAATATTTTAAATATTACATTTTCAAAAATGAAATAAGAAAATGAAATAATAATGATAAAACAAATAATTGTATTAAAATAAGTACATTAATAATTATAATAGCAATAATTTTATTATATATATATATATATATATATATATATATATATATATATATATATATATATATATATTTATTTATTATTATTATTATTATTATTATTATTATTATTATTATTATTATATATATATATATATATATATATATATATATATATATATATATATATATATATATTTATTTATTTATTTATATTTTTACAAATCTAAAAGTTCTGGAAAAAATTAAAAGTTTGGTCAATGCTGATATAAAATACATATATACTTTTATTATAATACAATATGCATAATATACTAAATATTATAATTACAAACAATTATTTTATTAAATAATAATATTATTAAGATAAATATAAGTATAATAATTATATAGTTTTCCTAAGCTAGTATTTACTGTATTTAAATACAAATGAACAAAAAAGTTATATGCTGAATATTAAAAATATAAATTGTATAATTATAAAAAATAATCAAATGAAAAATTTGATTAATATTTACAAAAATGTAATAATAATCATTAATAATAATAATAATAATAATAAACAAATAATTGTATTAAAATAAGTACAATAATAATAATAATAATAATAATAATAATAATAGCAATTATAGTAAACATCTATTTACTGTATTTAAATAAAAATTTAACAAAAAAAGTTCTAAAAAAAAAAGTTATTTTGGTCAATGCCGGTATAAACTAAATATAATTTTACAAAATAATAAAAAATAATAAAATATGCATAACATTAAATATTATAATTACAAACAATTAAAAAAACTATAAAACATTTAAACAATAAAAATAAAAATTATATTAACAAACATTATTTTACCAATACATTGCACCCTTTTCCGGATCCTCAGGTATATTAGGCAATAGCAAACAGAATACATTAAAGACCTAAAGTCCATGCCGACATGATCGCAGGCGTATTTACAGAGCAACTGCTCAAACACGCGTGTGAAGAGCACATGTGTGTGCCGATGAGCTCTGCTCCTCACCAAAAACAAACCCCACGTTTATCTATCCCACATCTGAAGTCAGAGAACGTCCGACACTCGACAGCAGCTCCTTCCTCATTTGCATAAACACATACTATGTTCAAACACAGGAGATCAGTCCTGAATAAATCCATTGATTATGTCTGAACATGCTTTTGCATGCATGAGTTATTTGCTCTGTTTGGGAACAACCGCTTTTAATCTCTTTGATATAGGTGTTGCATAAAAGCGTGTGAAATGTTTATTAAATATTTGAATCTTACCTGTTAAACTCGTAAATGTGTTCAATATTCCCAAACAGCGCACACACTTGCTCTGGTTTGATGGGAAGGTTCCTGGAGTCAATGATGTGCACCAGATAATCCTGCAAATTGGAAAAAGAACAAATTTCAAACTCAAATTCGTACTGTGATGCTTTCATCAGCTCAGCAGATGGCGCTAGAGACCTGACAGAAACCTGCTTACACAGAGCATTTCAAAACATTTGCACTTGCAACTGAACTGGTGTTCTCTAAACTACACAAATAATAGCCATACAAACATTTCATCAGAGTAAGGTTATTCTGTTTCTTGGTTTTGCATACCAATGCAAATATTGCACACAAATATGCCGAAACAAGCTGGAGTTGAGCAGGCCATATCACAGAAGGCATGACCACACACACACACACACACACACACACACACACACACACACAAGGAAATGGCTGCACTGCCAAGTTTGGCTGTGATTCAGAGAGCTGAAACTCAGGGAGGAGTTCAACATCCTTCACCCAAAGAGCAAATATAATGAGCAGATATTCAAACTCAAACGTACTGTGATGCTTTCATCAGCTCAGCAGATGGCGCTAGAGACCTGACAGAAACCTGCTTACACAGAGCATTTCAAAACATTTGCACTTGCAACTGAACTGGTGTTCTCTAAACTACACAAATAATAGCCATACAAACATTTCATCAGAGTAAGGTTATTCTGTTTCTTGGTTTTGCATACCAATGCAAATATTGCACACAAATATGCCAAACAAGCTGGAGTTGAGCAGGCCATATCACAGAAGGCATGACCACACACACACACACACACACACACACACACACACACACACACACACACACACACACACAAAGGTCACACACACAGGAAGTCCATTAGATTATTTAAGGAGCTAAACTAAGAACTGAGAAACACATTCAAGAACCTAAATGGACTCCGATTTCAAATTCCCAGACGATCCTAGTAACATATGACATCAGTTTCCGACTTGCCATACCCAACGCAGCTGTGAGAACACACAGCGCTCACTAGAGCTCAATTATGACCCATATTTAAGGCCCTTCAAACTGGCCCCTCCGACCCATAATACACCTCGTAATTCAAAACCTTTTAGGCAGAACCAATTCAAGTCACATTTATTTGTATAAAGCTTTCACAATACACATTGTTCTGTTAAGAGATTTAAATATCGGTCGGTTTTGTTCTGTTAAGAGATTTAAATATCGGTCGGTTTTGTTCTGTTAAGAGATTTAAATATCGGTCGGTTTTGTTCTGTTAAGAGATTTAAATATCAGTTGGTTTTGTTCTGTTAAGAGATTTAAATATCAGTTGGTTTTGTTCTGTTAAGAGATTTAAATATCAGTTGGTTTTGTTCTGTTAAGAGATTTAAATATCAGTTGGTTTTGTTCTAATAAGAGATTTAAATATCGGTCGGTTTTGTTCTGTTAAGAGATTTAAATATCGGTCGGTTTTGTTCTGTTAAGAGATTTAAATATCGGTCAGTTTTGTTCTGTTAAGAGATTTAAATATCGGTCGGTTTTGTTCTGTTAAGAGATTTAAATATCGGCCGGTTTTGTTCTGTTAAGAGATTTAAATATCGGTCGGTTTTGTTCTGTTAAGAGATTTAAATATCGGTCGGTTTTGTTCTGTTAAGAGGTTTAAATATCGGTCGGTTTTGTTCTGTTAAGAGATTTAATTATCGGTCGGTTTTGTTCTGTTAAGAGATTTAAATATCGGTCGGTTTTGTTCTGTTAAGAGATTTAAATATCAGTCAGTTTTGTTCTTTTAAGAGATTTAAATATCGGTCGGTTTTGTTCTGTTAAGAGATCTAAATATCGGTCGGTTTTGTTCTGTTAAGAGATTTAAATATCAGTCAGTTTTGTTCTGTTAAGAGATTTAAATATCGGTCGGTTTTGTTCTGTTAAGAGATTTAAATATCGGTCGGTTTTTCTGTTAAGAGATTTAAATATCAGTTGGTTTTGTTCTAATAAGAGATTTAAATATCAGTTGGTTTTGTTCTGTTAAGAGATTTAAATATCGGTCGGTTTTGTTCTGTTAAGAGATTTAAATATCGGTCGGTTTTGTTCTGTTACGAGATTTAAATATCGGTCGGTTTTGTTCTGTTAAGAGATTTAAATATCGGTCGAGTTTTGTTCTAATAAGAGATTTAAATATCGGTCCGTTTTGTTCTGTTAAGAGATTTAAATATCAGTTGGTTTTGTTCTGTTAAGAGATTTAAATATCGGTCGGTTTTTCTGTTAAGAGATTTAAATATCGGTCGGTTTTTCTGTTAAGAGATTTAAATATCAGTTGGTTTTGTTCTAGATTTAAATATCGGTCGGTTTTGTTCTGTTAAGAGATTTAAATATCGGTCGGTTTTGTTCTGTTAAGAGATTTAAATATCGGTTTTTGTTCTGTTAAGAGATTTAAATATCAGTTGGTTTTGTTCTGTTAAGAGATTTAAATATCGGTCGGTTTTGTTCTGTTAAGAGATTTAAATATCGGTCGGTTTTGTTCTGTTAAGAGATTTAAATATCGGTCGGTTTTGTTCTGTTAAGAGATTTAAATATCGGTCGGTTTTGTTCTAATAAGAGATTTAAATATCGGTCGGTTTTGTTCTGTTAAGAGATTTAAATATCGGTCGGTTTTGTTCTGTTAAGAGATTTAAATATCGGTCGGTTTTGTTCTGTTAAGAGATTTAAATATCGGTCGGTTTTGTTCTGTTAAGAGATTTAAATATCGGTTAGTTTCTTTCTATTAAGATATTTAAATATTGGTTAGTTTTTTTCTATTAAGATATTTAAATATCGGTCGTTTTAGTTCTTTTAAAAGATTTAAATATCGATTAAAAAGTAATTAAGGCACTTAGATAATTGCCAGTTTTGTTCTAAGCAAGAGTAAATAATTCTCAAAAAGCATCAATGAAGAAACAATCAGTTGTCTTAAAAAATCCAGTTGTAAAACAAATATGTCCTTTGGAAACATACACTGAGAATAACGTGGCAACATTGATTTACAGTCTAAAATAAGCACTTTCAATCAAATTTGAGGACCTAAAAAATTATTTTATGCCACCATCTTTTCTCCACTGAGACAGCAATGCATTATGGGATTCCACAAAAGATACATGCTATGCTGATTTAGAAGAAAGTATCATATATGATTTAAAGTTTACAACAGCATTTGTATCAGGGCCGCACCTATGATCTTTAAAAATACAGCTCACTACGTTATGTGGAGTAGATGGTTAGCAATGTAATATTGTGGATGGAAAATCTGTGCCTAAAGAATTTGAAGGTGCAAACGCATTCCTGCATGAGGAGTGACACCTGTACAAACCTACAAACCCAAAGAATTCCCGTGTTCAGCAATGAGACATCCTGCAAAAACAGCCCTCCATCCTGAGTGATTCCACAGCGGTGTGGGAAACAACGGCACTTGAAACAGCAATCTGTGCCATGAAGTCCTCACCCGCTCTCTTATTAGTCAAGCTGTTTATTGTTTGTTTGTTGTAGTGCTTTGCAAGCACAGTATTCTGGGTGTTCTGTTGAAGTGCGAGGAACACCATATGTCTGTATAAGGCTGGTAACGGTATAGGATGCGTTTGCACTGCTGGCCGTAAAGGAAGATGGAGGTGTGAGAGCCATCAGGGGTTCGGTATAGGGATTATGGGACGGACGGACGGGACGGGACGGGACGGGACTGGACGGACGGATGGACGGACGGACGGACGGATGGATGGATATAACAAACAATATAACAAACGACGGATGGACGGATGGATGGATGGATGGAATTAATGATAGATAGATATAACAAACAATATAACGAACAACAGAACAAACGACGGATGGATGGATGGATGGATGGATGGATGGATGGAATTAATGATAGATAGATATAACAAACAATATAACGAACAACAGAACAAACGACGGATGGATGGATGGATGGATGGATGGATGGAATTAATGATAGATAGATATAACAAACAATATAACGAACAACAGAACAAACGACGGATGGATGGATGGATGGATGGAATTAATGATAGATAGATATAACAAACAATATAACGAACAACAGAACAAACGACAGATGGATGGATGGATGGATGGATGATAGATAGATATAACAAACAATATAACGAACAACAGAACAAACGACAGATGGATGGATGGATGGATGGAATTAATGATAGATAGATATAACAAACAATATAACGAACAACAGAACAAACGACGGATGGATGGATGGATGGATGGATGGAATTAATGATAGATAGATATAACAAACAATATAACGAACAACAGAACAAACGACGGATGGATGGATGGATGGATGGAATTAATGATAGATAGATATAACAAACAATGGATGGATGGATGGATGGATGGATGGATGGATGGATGGAATTAATGGATGGATGGATGGATGGATGGATGGATGGATGGATGGATGGATGGATGGATGGATGGATGGATGGATGGATGGATGGATGGATGGATGGATGGATGGATGGATGGATGGATGGAATGGATGGATAGATGGATAACAATGGATGGATGGATGGATGGATGGATGGATGGATGGATGGATGGATGGATGGATGGATGGATGGATGGATGGATGGATGGATGGATGGATGGATGGATGGATGGATGGAATTAATGATAGATAGATATAACAAACAATATAACGAACAACAGAACAAACGACAGATGGATGGATGGATGGATGGAATTAATGATAGATAGATATAACAAACAATATAACGAACAACAGAACAAGCGACAGATGGATGGATGGATGGATGGAATTAATGATAGATAGATATAACAAACAATATAACGAACAACAGAACAAACGACGGATGGATGGATGGATGGATGGATGGATGGATGGATGGATGGAATTAATGATAGATAGATATAACAAACAATATAACGAACAACAGAACAAACGACAGATGGATGGATGGATGGATGGATGGATATAACAAACAATATAACAAACGACGGGTGGATGGATGGATGGATGGATGGATGGATGGATGGATGGAATTAATGATAGATAGATATAACAAACAATATAACAACAGAACAAACGATGGATGGATGGATGGATGGATGGATGGATGGATGGATGGATGGATGGATGGATGGATGGATGGATGGATGGATGGATGGATGGATGGATGGATGGATGGATGGATGGATGGATGGATGGATGGATGGATGGATGGATGGATGGATGGATGGATGGATGGATGGATGGATGGATGGATGGATGGATGGATGGATGGATGGATATAATTAATGATAGATAGATATAACAAACAACAGAACAAACGACAGAACGATAGATAGGTAGACCCAAAGAATGAATGGATGGATGGAACAATAAATTGATAGATAGAACAATAGAACGATAGCTAGCTAGAACGATAGATATAATGATAGAACGATAGATAGATATAATGAATGATAGAACAAACAACAGAACGAACGATAGAACAAACGACATAACGATACATAGATAGACCCAAAGAATGGCCATGATCATAAATACTAAAGGGTCAAAAAGTAGCGCAGTTGTTTCTCACCTCTACAATGCTGCGCAGGTCCCTGACGTACATCCGCTCCGTCTCAATAATCTCCATTACCACACGATCCACGTAGGAGAGCTGCGGGTTTGGTGCCATGCTGACGGTGGCAAACGGTGACGGAGGATCTGAACCCGGCCACTCGAACCTGGGACCTAAAGGACCCTCCGGAGGACTGAGCTCCAGGTCAATCCCAGCCCCCGCGGATGGTGACGGTGCTGTTGGTGGGCTGCTGTTGCCCTCGACGGAGGATCCGGACGAGACTGTGGACACCACGCTGACCGGCCGCCCGTCCTCTGAAGGCTCAGTGCTGGACAGGGAGCAGCGGTCTGTGGATCGTGGATCGTGACTGCCCACAGACGAACCGGTAGATAAACGAAGACATTCTGCTGGAGACAAAACAAAACAAGAATTTAGTATGCATACAGCATTATAATTCACACTATATTGCAAATCTCTGAGTTCAGGTGTTCAATCCCTTCATGGCCACAGGTGTATAAATCAAGCACTAGGCATGCAGACGCTTCTACACACATTTGTGAGAGAATGAGTCGCTCTCAGGAGCTCAGTGAACTCAAGCGTGGGACCGGGATAGACATTTCCTCACTACTAAATATTCCACACTCAACTGTTAGTGGGATTATAGCAAAATGGAAGCGATTGGGAACAACAGCAACTCAGCCACAAAGTGAAATCCCAGAGCGGGGTCAGCGCATGCTGAGGGTCACAGTGCGCAGAAGTCACCAACTTTCTGCAGAGTCAATCGCTCCAGACCTCCAAACTCCTGTGGCCTTCAGATGAGCTCAAGAACAGTGCGGAGAGAGCTTCATGGAATGGGTTTCCATGGCCGAGCAGCTCATCCAAGCCTTACATCACCAAGAGCAATGCAAAGCGTGGGATGCAGTGGGGTAAAGCACGCCACCACTGGACTCTAGAGCAGTGAGACGTGTTCTCTGAGTGACCAATCACGCTTCTCTGTATGACCATCCCATGGGAAGTCTGGGTTTGGCGGTTACCAGGGGAACAGGACTTGCCTGACTGCATTGTGCCAAGTGTAAAGTTTGGTGGAGGGGGGATTATGGGGTGGGGTTGATTTTCAGGGGTTGGGGTTGTGTGGCCCCTTAGTTTCAGTGAAAGGAACTCTTAATGCTTCACCAAGACATTTTGGACAATTTCATGCTCTCAATTTTGTGGGAACAGTTTGGGAACGGCCCCTTCCTGTCCCAACATGACTGCGCTCCAGTGCACAAAGCGTCGCTCCATAAAGACATGGATGAGCGAGTTTGGTGTGGAGGAACTTGACTGGCCAGCACAGAGTCCTGACCTCATCCCGATAGAACACCTTTGGGATGAATTAGAGCGGAGACTGCGAGCCAGGCCTTCTCGTCCAACATCAGTGCCTGACCTCACAAATGCGCTTCTAGAAGAATGGTCAAAAATTCCCATAAACACACTCCTAAACCTTGAGGAAAGCCTTCCCAGAAGAGTTGAAGCTGTTAGAGCTGCAAAGGGTGGGCCGACTTCATATTAAACCCTACGGATTAAGAATGGGATGGGATTAAAGCTCATGTGCATGTAAAGTCCCAAAACTTTTGGCAATATAGTGTATAATAGATGTTGATATTAAGGTATTCATGGCTTTGTGATAACGTAAACAAGCTGTTTTGGCAGTTTAAATGAAATCGATATTTTAATTTTAATTTACTTTCTGCTACTTTGAGTCCTAGAAACCCTGAACCCTGAAGTTGTGGTTTGATCCAAGTTGAAATGCTTCCTGCTCTCAACACTGACAGGGAACGGGATTCAGGAGTGGCAGGAAATAAAGGACAATCTATCGGAGACAGTCTGAGAGGGACGGTCACAGGTTGACGTCATACTCAAGTTATTATACCAAAGTTATGTGCTTGAGTTGATATGCTTGAGAATAATACACGCAACAACACAGCAAAAGCAGTGAAGTCTGACTCTTGAACAACTGACTCTTATGAACCGGTTCTTTAGAGAATCAATCAAAAAGACTCATTGCAGAAAGTGCCGTTCCTTCTTGTTTTCCAGTACAAGATATATTTTCTTGAGATGCAAAATGACAAGTTTAAGCTTAAAACAAGAACTTCTGTCAAAGGTGTACAAAGTCAACTTTAATTAAATATAATAAATTACATGAATTTTATTTTTCTTTAATTTTATAATGTCTATTTTTCTTACTCAACTGGCAGATATTTGTTCTCGTTTTAAGCATGAAACCACTTCATTTTGATCAATTTCTCAGTAAATGTATATTGACTTATGTTTAGATGTTTGTACTGGAAAACCTTTGCAGTGAAATCAGTTTGAATCAATCAATGACTCATTTAATGAATCAGTCACAATCAATGACTCATTTAATGAATCAGTCACAATCAATGACTCATTTAATGAATCAGTCACAATCAGTGACTCATTTAATGAATCAGTCACAATCAATGACTCATTTAATGAATCAGTCACAATCAATGACTCATTTAATGAATCAGTCACAATCAGTGACTCATTTAATGAATCAGTCACAATCAGTGACTCATTTAATGAATCAGTCACAATCAATGACTCATTTAATGAATCAGTCACAATCAATGACTCATTTAATGAATCAGTCACAATCAGTGACTCATTTAATGAATCAGTCACAATCAGTGACTCATTTAATGAATCAGTCACAATCAATGTAATCATTTAATGAATCAGTCACAATCAATGTAATCATTTAATGAATCAGTCACAATCAATGTAATCATTTAATGAATCAGTCACAATCAGAGACTCATTTAATGAATCAGTCACAATCAATGACTCATTTAATGAATCAGTCACAATCAGTGACTCATTTAATGAATCAGTCACAATCAGCGACTCATTTAATGAATCAGTCACAATCAATGTAATAATTTAATCCATTTTCACCTGAGATTGAGCCAAATTAGAGGGGGGTAAAAACGAACTTTAGAAAGACGGCAGCTTCATTATTTTATTTCTACACAGAGATTGGCAGCTCTATTAGTGAAATCTGCTGACTTTATCAATCTTTGTTGCATTATATGCCAACGGTGACTGTTCAAAAATGGGGGAAAAGCACATCTTGTGTTTTTTGCCCCTAGTTTGAATGCCTGTAACTCAATAATTATTAAAGATATCTTAATATCCTTTCAGATTTAGTCATTTAACAAACATTTCTATTGGTATCTTCATTTTAAAGGCCCTTGATGCTTCAATCCCAGAGATATGGAGATCCTAATGCGGCTCCACGAGTAAATTGGTCAATTGTGTACATTTTCAGTGGTCGAAACCCAAATGTGGGTCATTTTACATAAAGCTGATACTTTTGTCTTCTAAAGAGGAATATCTAAACAACAACTTATGTTGAAACTAGAAATGTATCTCATATGAGTGCCATAAATATTATTTTTACAATACTCAAAAAAGTATTAAATGTATCTCAATATGATTTTAGATTCTTAAACATTACAAACCACTGAAATTTATAAAATTGACCAATTTACTCGTGGAGCCGCATTAGGATCTCCATATCTCTGCGATTGAAGCATCGAGGGACTTTAAAATGAAGATACCAATAGAAATGTTTGTTAAATGACTAAATCTGAAAGGATATTAAGATATCTTTAATACTTCTTGAGTTACAGGCATGCAAACTAGGGGGGAAAAAAAACACACAACATGCTTTTCCCCCATTTTTGGGTGGTCACTGTTGGCATATAATGCAACAAAGATTGATAAAGTCAGTAGATTTCACTAATAGAGCTGCCAATCTCTGTGTAGAAATAAAATAATGAAGCTGCCGTCTTTCTAAAGTCA
>CM040925.1:38866147-38868647 GCA_023029165.1 Gobiocypris rarus | reverse complement strand
AAAATCATTGAAATAATGAAAATATTTATGAAATTTGTTTTAAAAGTTACATTCTTAAGCATTTAAGACGCTGAAATTGGTTTGAATTGGACGCTGAAATTATGAAATCGTTGAAAGATTGAAATATGTATTTGAAGTTTTACTTTCATAAGCATTTTTAGTAATAGAAAACATTCTAAAATTGGTGAAATAATGAAATTATTTATTAAATTTGTATTGAAACTTTACATTCATAAGCATTTTTAAGACACCTAAAGCTTGTTGTTAATAATGAAACAAAATTAAATTGTTGAACAAGGAAAGAATTTGTGAAATATGTATTACATTCATATTCATATGACACATTCATTAACACTTTTAAGCTCTAAATTTGACAATTACTTTTTACAATTGCAACAGTTTATCAATTAATCTACTTACAATGATTAATAATCAAAACAGTAATCTGATTCAACACTCATCTGACCTTTCCTAAGCCAAATAAACCTATGAATTAATTACAATTTTATTTTATTTTTCCCCAGTAATGCTTGCGCGTGTGTGTGTGTGTCTGTGTGTGTGTGTGTGTGTGTGTGTGTGTGTGTGTGTGTGTGTGTGTGTGTGTGTGTGTGTGTGTGTGTGTGTGTGTGTGTGGTACCGTTAACTTCATCAGGACTGGTTATGAATCACGAACAAATGACTCTTATGAACCGGTTCTTTAGTGAATCAATCATTCAACTCTGAAGTGAATCAGAAGCGTTTGCATGCTTTCATGGAGCGTTAAATGACTTCACCAGAACTAGTTATGACAAAGTGTAACGCATCAGATTCCATGGAACGGATACACAATGGAGCTTCTCATCCGCTGTATATCCTGGAGGCTACATTGGGAAATTTACGACGGACCTGTCATAGAAAAACGTATAAATGTATTACTCAATGGCGCTGATCATCAATGAAGAACAGGGTGCAGCTCGAGAATCTAACGACCGGCTCGCCGTCTTGTTTGGCTGACCGTTTTCAACTTGTGTGGAAGATAAAAGTTCCCAATGCCATCAGACTCTAAAGCGCCGTTCACAGCTGATTAACACCCATTAACAATGACAAATAGACCTCACTTTCTGCAGTCTTGTGAACGTTTGATTCCTCCACAGCCTTTTCTCCAGCTGGGTGATGGTCAAACATCACCTTTGCATAAACAGCACGCACGTCTTCTGAAGAGAGCAGGAATCTGGTGTTAATTATGATCAAAGTTGATCAAAAGATCCTGATAATGAGACTTTACATCCAATTGCAATCCAGTCTGAGAACTAATGATACAATGCATTTCTCCTCTTTAGCTCGCTTGCTAATCTAGTCGTCATGTTGTATTTTAGTAATATTGCTGACTCTCTGATGAATGTTCCTCTTATGTAAATCTCTTTATTTAAAGCTAAATGCATGAATGGTTAACGATTAAACGCAGCATCTGAGCTCCACACTGGGCCTGCACCGATCACGAGTTTTGCACTGATTAATTGTGATTAATGATTTAATTCTGTTTTGTTCATGTCACTTATAATACCTTACTTTTCTTTACTTGGAATCGTATATAATATAATTAAAATATTAAATAGACCAAATTAAATAACTATATATTAAATTAAAAGTTAAATATAAAATAAATTAAATATAAAACAAATTAAATAAATAAGACAAATTACATATAAAATAATTAAACACATATACTATATATATATATATTAATATAAAATAGTAAATTAAACATTACATATGATGAATTTAATATATACATTATAAAATAAATATAAAATAAATGAAAAATATAACAAATATTTAAAAATACAAAACAAATTAAATAAATATAAAATAAATTAAACATTAATATTAAATCTATAATATTTAAATTTAATTCTAAAATTAAAAAAAATTAATACATATATATAAACTGAATTATAAATTAAATTATGAATTATAAAATAGACCCATAAAAATAATAAAAAATACCGACAATTAAATAAAATTAAAATAAAAAATTAATATTAAATATAATATATTGTTATATGTAATATATTAAATACTGAATATAAACTGAATCATAAATTAAATTATGCCTTGTAGAATAAATTAAATAAATATGAAATAAATAAAACATTCCTATTAAATATAGGCTAATATATAAATTGTTCTATTTAATATAATAAATAATAATTTAATATAAATAATTTTAAATCATAAGATACATTTAATATTAATATTATATTTAATATGATATTAAATACAATTTGAAATTATAAATTAAATTAAGTAGCCTATTAAAATTATAAATTAAAGTAAATTATAAAATACAAAAATAATAAATAAAATGATAAACACAAATCTTCCACGAAGGAAGACATTTATGAAAGCAGTGCTTTGACTATCTTTATGGACTTTAAAACAGCGTGTTTTCTTGAATAAGTGTGATTAGAGGCTCACACACACACACACACACACAGCACACACACACACACACACAACA
>CM040925.1:38758647-38861147 GCA_023029165.1 Gobiocypris rarus | reverse complement strand
AAATTTGAGGAAAATAAATAAATAAAATTGATGTTAAGGTCCCTATATGTATTAATAAAATATAAATGTAATTATCTTTTAATCATATGAAATTAAACTTTTTTGTCAGTGCTGCACAACAGAGCTTAAAATGAAAACATGGAAGAGAAATCATGGTTATTCCTTAAATATAATAATAATAATAATAATAATGTATTAATATTATTATTATTATTATTATTATTATGAGTGTTTGTATCGAAGTGTTATATTTCAGTCACAATTTCCTCAAGTTAAACAGGACTTTTATTTTGACGGGTTGCCGTGAAGATCTTAGAGTGTTTATGATATGATGACAGTTTTGATGAAGCGACTCTGGAGATGAAGTTCATGATTTATTGATTTATTCTGCATGGCAGAAACCATTGGGCCATGCACTTCCGCACATCTGCAACGAGATCATCTACTGGAGCACTGATGCATAGACAAAATAACCAAATGCAAACTTTTCTACATTTACATTTATGCATTTAGCAGACGCTTTTATCCAATCTGAAAGCGAGTACAGGAAGTGATCGGTCATGAAGATACCATTAAATACCAAGTTTTGGACATTACTTAGAGTAACCTATCTAGAATAGGGAGGGA
Source organism: Gobiocypris rarus (assembly GCA_023029165.1). Taxonomy (NCBI): domain Eukaryota; kingdom Metazoa; phylum Chordata; class Actinopteri; order Cypriniformes; family Gobionidae; genus Gobiocypris; species Gobiocypris rarus. The sequence goes on along the minus strand of CM040925.1, from coordinate 38,860,520 downwards.
ATAATAGAGAAATACAGGAAGAGTGTTTTTTTGTTTGTTTGTTTTTTCTTGAGACACAAAAAGATTTAGATCGCAATGCAACATTAGTAGCTTGAATGTGAATGAACTGCAGCGTATGTCACAGTAAATCTGCTCGTCAGTGAGAGCTTGCACTGATGGCTTTGGGAAACACACCGCAGGAGGCAGGAAGCACAAACTGTGTGTCCTCTGGAGTATTTAGTAACGACTCGAAACTGGGAGAGGAGATTAATTACTGCCACCATCAGCCCGAGTCACACATCCCATCTCATTAGACAGAAATATCTGCTGACTGAATCCATTCAGGAACATCAGCCTCACACACACACACACACACACACACACACACTCTGGCGTTCACACGAGTGTGTGTCAGCTTTATAACACGGTGTTCAAACACACTAGCGCCGCATAAACAACCCATAGGAAAATAACTCTGATAGTGATTTATTTTAAACTACAGTGATCATCTCTATCCTCCAGCAGATCCTCCATCATGCCAGACACCATCCCTGTTTACCACGGACTAAACTACCCTACAGGAGCGCTGAAGGATTACACTTACGGGTATAAAAAGCAGACAAACAAATATATCAAATAATCTAAAACAAACAAAGGAACAAAAAGTAAATTTATACTAAAACAAACAAACAAACAAATAAAATAAACTAAAGCAAACAAACTAATAAAATAAACAAAAATAAATAAATAAAAGCAAATAAATATATAAAACCCTAAAAACAAACAAGAAAATATATAAAACAACCTAAAGCATAAATATATTAAATAAAAAAACAAACTAACAAACAAGTGAAATGAACTAAAACAAATAAATAAAAGCAAGTAAATATATAAAACAAAAACAAATATATCAAACAAACGAAACAAATAAATATAAAGAAACTAAAAAAATAAATAAAATAAACTAAAGCAAACAAACTAAATAAATAAAAGCAAATATATAAAAATATATAAAACCCTAAAAACAAACAAATAAAAGCAAATAATTATATAAAAACTAAAACAAACAAATATAAAAATATATAAAACAAAATAAATAAAATAAAGCAAACAAACAAATATATATATTATATATATAACAAACTAAAGTAACCAAAATAAATAAAATAGACTAAAGCAAATAAAAACAAAACAAATCTAATTTGAAAAAATAAACTAAAGCAAATAAAAATAAAATTTGAATAAATAAGATAAACTAAAACACACATACTATTACACATACACACACACATATGTGAGACAAAAAGGAATAAATAGTTTTAAAAAGTACCAAAAAAAAAAAGAGAATAAAACAATTATAAAAGCAATCCGGGTGTCATTCCCAGGTTTGTGCTTAGTAACAACACTGGTAAAGCTCGTCCATTTGGCCAACACATGTTCAGAGAGCTCAAAACACACACACACACACACACACACACACCACACTTCCCATGCCACCTCCTCGCCATCAGCAGCGCTCTTCACCTGAACCCTTCATTTCAGAGCAACCTGTGCATTTCTCCCGTCTAACCCTATCATTTGGTGATTACAGGGTTAGGCGAGCGTCAGCTCTGCTGATAACCACACAGCAAACACACAACTCATGAAACAAACCCTTCTGGCAAATATTTTTGATGACAGACAGTGAGACGCAAGCATCGTTTTAATACTTAACAACTGTCGAAACTTGATTTTTCACATTCACACTGAGTTCAGATGAAAGTTCACCCAAAAATAGTCCAGTGGGCTTCTGTTATGGCATATTTGGAGCTTGAAAGAATGTCCAAATTATGGGTATTCTGCAATAAACCTCCTTTTGTGTTCCACTGAAGCGATTCCTATGGGTCTCTTTAAAAGCACACCGTCATATTTACATCAAAACACAAATGAGATGAAGTGTCGTGGCTGATATTTCACCAGCGGTCCGAAGTTTCTCTATAGAAACAGTGGGAGGCGATAAAGCCAATTAACCCTGAATCCCCACAGGAGCGTCCTGTGAGCGCCTCCGCTGAGCCCCATTCCCTCTGCACACACCGGCCATCTGTGCGCTGGGAAGTTTAGCACGGGACCCACAGTCCACAAAGAGAGCCCTGATGCTGCGGCACACTGGTGTGAGATCCCAGAAAATGTGTGTGTGTGTGTGTGTGTGTGTGCCCAGAACCATTATGTCTAGGAGAGCCCCCAGAATGTGCGCCAGACATGTGTGAGTGTGCGAGAGAGAGAGTGTGTGTGTGTGTGTGTGAGAGAATGAGTGAGAGAGTGTGTGTGAATCTGAGTGAGTGTGTGAGAGTGTATTGATTTACCACTATAAATGTCAGAAGGTTAATGTGAGGGTCTTGGTTTGGGTTAGTCTATTGTAATTATAATCAGCCTAATTTAAGAACAATTGAAGTCATCAAGTTTGCAAGGTCAAAGTGTGTGTGTGAGAGAGAGAGAGAGAGAGAGAGAGAGAGTGTGTGTGTGAGTGTGAGAGAGAGAGAGAGAGAGAGAGAGTGTGTGAGTGTGAGTGTGAGTGTGAGTGTGTGTGTGTGTGTGTGTGTGTGTGCGTGTGTGTGAGTGTGAGAGAGAGAGAGAGAGAGAGAGAGAGAGTGAGTGTGAGTGTGAGAGAGTGTGTGTGTGCGTGTGTGAGCGTTTGTGTGTGTGTGTGTGTGTGAGAGTGAGTGAGTGAGTGAGTGTTTGTGTGTGTCTCTCTCTCTCAGTGTGTGAGCTTTTCCCATCACTTTAGAAGCCTAATCCCAGTTTTCCCAGAGGCGTACAGCGCACCACTTCCTTCACAGCACAAATTTCTCCACTTATCCCAGAACAGCTAGTAACAAATCTCCATGACGACTCCGAACGGCTCATTAAACTAATGCTCACAACGAGGGGAGCCTCTTTCCCCCAGGACAGATTATCAATTACTCTGCGGCCGTGCAGTGAGGGCAGAATTCCCACAAAAGACATGAAAGCACGAGGACAGAAAGTCGAGGAGGAATCATTCCGGAGAAGCTTTGAAAAGAACGGCACCATTGTGAAAAGCAATAAAAACCGTTTGCAGAGGAAATAATGAGTTTTTTATACAGGGGGTGAAAATTAGCAACTAAATAAAAAGGTGGCAGCACTCATGCATGGGAGACGCTTTTCTCTTTTGCTGCGGCATCCCGGTGACTTCTGCACGGCCTTTCTTTAGTTATCTTAGTTTCTCCCACTGGTTCAGTGGCTGTCTGCATGAAAAACCCTTCAGTTCTCACACACACACACACACACACACACACACACACACACACACACACACACACACACACACACACACACACACACACACACACACACACACACACACACACACAGCTGAATTCCTCACGGGTCAAATACAGTCATTTTCATTTGGATAAGATTTACTCTGGAACGGTTCCTCGAACACACCCACCAAAATACTCCTCAAATGCCATCAGTGAAGCCCAGATGAAAAACAAAACACACCACGGCGAAGGGCAACTGGTAGTAAGACACAATTCATAACTAAACAATAATAGGGTGAATTTTGCAAAAACATGCACAATTTATATATACATTAAAAAAAGAATTCCCCCCATTAGTTTACAATTTCATTACTGTAATGTTTTTTTTGTTGTTGTTGTATTTATAGTGAAAAAAATTATGCAATTATAATAATGCAGTTTTATTTAAATCATGAAGAACAAACACTATGATGACTCAAATTGATAATTTAAATAATCTATAATTTTTTCAGCATTAGAAATAGAGATTTTTAGGAATTCAAACATGTAAATATCACAAGGCAAAAAATCCCATGAACACACATAAGCATCCCTATACATATTCATACACCGACCGGGCATTATGAAGTGAATAACACTGATGATCTCCTGTTAGTGGGTGGGATATATTAGGCAGCAAGTGAACATTTTGTGTGTTAGAAGCAGGAAAAATGGACAAGCGTAAGGATTTGAGCGAGTTTGACAAGGGCCAAATTGTGATGGCTAGACGACTGGGTCAGAGCATCTCCAAAACTGCAGCTCTTGTGGGGTGTTCCCGGTCTGCAGTGGTCAGGATCTATCAAAAGTGCTCCAAGGAAGGAACAGTGGAGAACCGGCCACAGGGTCATGGGCGGCTCAGGCTCATTGATGCACGTGGGGAGCGAAGGCTGGCCGTGTGGTCCGATCAAACAGGACGAGCTACTGGAGCTCAAACTGCTCAAGAAGTTAATGCTGGTTCTGATAGAAAGGGGTCAGAATACACAGAGCATCGCAGTTTGTTGCGTATGGGGCGGCATAGCCGCTGACCAGTCAGGGTGCCCATGCTGACCCCTGACCCCACCGAAAGCACCAACAGTGGCACGTGAGCATCAGAACTGGACCACGGGCAATGGAAGAAGGTGGCCTGGTCTGATGAATCACATGTTCTTTTACATCACGTGGATGGCCGGGTGTGTGCGTGGCTTACCTGGGAACACATGGCCCCAGGATGCACTATGGGAAGAAGGCGAGCCGGCGGAGGCAGTGTGATGCTTTGGGCAATGTTCTGCTGGGAAACCTTGGGTCCTGCCATCCATGAGGATGTTCCTTTGACACGTCCCACCTACCTAAGCATTGTTGCAGACCATTTACAGCCTTTCATGGAAACGGTATTCCCTGGTGGCTGTGGCTCTTCCAGCAGGATAATGCTCCTGACACAAAGCACAAATGCTTCAGGAATGGTTTGAGGAGCACAACAATGAGTTTGAGGTGTTGACTTGGCCTCCAAATTCCCCAGATCTCAATCCAATCGAGCATCTGTGGGATGTGCCGAACAAACAAGTCCGATCCATGGAGGCCCTTACAGGACTTAAAGGATCTGCTGCTAACATCTTGGTGTCAGATACCACAGCACACCTTCAGGGGTCTAGTGTAGTCCATGCCTCGACGGGTCAGCAAAAAGGCACCAACACAATATTAGGTCATGTTATGTCTGATCAGTGTATGTGCATCACAGATCTTATGTCTATACATTTATTGTGTTTACCTTCACCAGGACACATGAAATGCTTCAGGTCAAAACATGCAAACTTCCTGACTAATAGTCACCTGCCTCCGACACAGTTCTCCAGCTGTCCGTCATGTATTCCTGCCCTCAGAACATCAAGACTTGTGCCAAGATCATCCTTGTGCCAAAACAAACACACACCACGACTCTCTGAAACTTCCAAAATAGGCCATGAAAGGATCCACTGCTGCAGGACACCATTTGTTTAGGGAAATCTGGAGCGCAGTGAGAGAGCATGAGCAGAAGACGCTCATGTTTACGGAGCGTGAGGAGGAGATGAGGAGGTGTGGCATCAACACACAGCCGAAGTGCCAGAAGCCTGGCACAAAAAGCGGCTATGAAATCCATAAAAGTCTTTTTTGCAGCTTTGTGAACCGAAATCCAGTTTCTCCATTACTCAACATTTCCACATCGGACTCACATTAACAGGAGCCGATTCACAGACATTCTTGCACTTGTTTTGGCAGAGCGGAGGAGAATCGGCAGCCAAACGTGAGCTCACAGCGGAAAGGAAACACACATCTCCAATAAACAAACACGGAGCGCTGCAGAAACACAGAAATCAGACGCTGAAAGCAAAATCGACCGTTCTTATTTTCTTACACAATACGACAGTGTTTATTTTATAAATGATTTATCCGTGCATATCAGAGAAGACTCGCATTTCATGCCGACTTTAAAAATGATCACTCGCCAAGATTTAAATTAAAGTAAAAATTGTCATTTGTGCAATGTCATCTATTATGAAAAAAATCTTAATTATTACGTATAAATTATTATGGAATGGCTTTTTGAAAAAGCACATTTTATTATAATTAATATTTAAATGGTAATAGTGTGCGAAAGAGGATATTGTGAAATAAGTGTAACAATAAATGTTGTGTTTTAATGGAAGATTAATTAATAATTTAATAATGATTCAAATATTTTAAATGTATGCATTATTTATTTATGTAATAATATAAATAATATAAATAAAATAAAATTTAATAATTTTAGAACAAGCTGGTACATTTAATTGTTGTTTAATTATTTATTTAATCATTTCATTTTGAGTAATTTGGTCCTCCATAAATCAACAACTCACATCTTCTAAAATATTAAAATGTACTTAAAATCTAATAGATATTTAAAATGTGATTTATGAACTATATTATCCATCTATTGTCCAAACATATGGACTAGACATATGAGTGAATTGAGTCTTTTAATCACAAAGGCTGCATTTATTTGATTAAAAATACAGTAAAAATTGGGAAATATTATAAAAATGTAAAATAGCATTTTTCTATGTAAATATGTGTTCAAATTTTCACATGATCCTTCAGAATTCATTCTAATATGATGATCTGATGCTCAACAAACATCACTGTTGAAATGTTCATGGAAACTGATACATTTTTCTTTGATAAAGAACAGCATTTATTTGAAAGAGTCTTTTGTAACATTATAAATGTCACTTTTGATCAGTTTAATGCATCCCAAACTGTCTCCATTACAGGGGAGTCAAACGGGAGTCAAACGGGAGTCAAACGGGAGTCAAACGGGAGTCACACTGGAGTCACACTGGAGTCACACTGGAGTCACACTGGAGTCACACTGGAGTCACACTGGAGTCACACTGGAGTCACACTGAGTCACACTGGAGTCACACTGAGTCAAACTGGAGTCAAACTGAGTCAAACATTAGTCAATCATAAGTCAAACTGGAGTCAAACGGGAGTCAAACGGGAGTCAAACTGGAGTGCAACTGGAGTCAAACGGGAGTCAAACGGGAGTCAAGTGAGAGTCAAACGGGAGTCAAACTGGAGTCAAGCGAGAGTCAATCATAAGTCAATCATAAGTCAAACTGGAGTCAAACATGAGTCAAACTGGAGTCAAACGGGAGTCAAACGGAGTGCAACTGGAGTCAAACGGGAGTCAAACTGGAGTCAAGCATGAGTTAAGCGTGAGTCAAATGGGAGTCAAACTGGAGTCAAGCGTGAGTTAAGCGGGAGTCAAATGGGAGTCAAACTGGAGTCAAGCGAGAGTCAAACGGGAGTCAAACTGGAGCCAAGCGAGAGTCAAACGGGAGTCAAACTGGAGCCAAGCGAGAGTCAAACTGGTTTCTGGTCAGTAAAGCAGCATTGACAGATGTTCTTACCTTCTCCCATCAGGCTGTTGTTGAGAGAGCAGCTGGACTCTTCTCTCATGTCCCTCACACACTGAAAAACACACACACGTCATGAAATCAGACGCAACACCTGAACAAACATGGACTTTACTGTACTGACAGACTTTGAGGAGTTGCATGTACTGTAACCACATGACAGTTTGGACTAAAAGTCTGTTTTTACATTATTCAGCACATAATTCAACAAAATGTACCTTAGCACTTCACACTGAATAAAACACAAACCTGAACCTGCCATGAGCACTTAAAGATCAACTCAATAAACCAACACAAATAATAAAATCTGCTTGACAAACACTTTAAAGATCGGCGCAGTGCCTTAGACTAATATTGTGTTAAGATTGTTTTCTGCTCGGACTGTGCCAATGCATTGTGATAAATGTGCCGGAGCGAGACGCCTGCATTCCAGCTGCCCCCGGATCTGCCCTCCGCGTCGGGTGGAAAAGCTCTGGAGTCTTATCAGTCCGGCCAATGGAAATTCCTGCCATTCCATCAGACAGAGCGAATCAGTGTCTGCCGCTGGATCGTGCGTGTCGCTCGCAACATGCGGCGTACGGGAGAGCCGGCCGGACTTTAACACTGAAACCCAACCGAAACTACACCACATGTTTACCTTAGCAAAAACCCCCGGCCCTGAATCCAACAGGAAACAAAGGCAAAGCAATGACTTCCAAAGGAAACACACACACCCGGGTCTTACATGTAGGATTTAATTTGATTAGAAATGCTTTTTGATCATTATTTAATTAAACATTTCAAATGGAATCAAGAAAAACTGGAACAGAAAAGAGAGAATCTCAGAACACTACAATAGAATTTGGGGGGAAAAAATTCATAATAATGACTCAAAATGTTTTTAACCATTAAAACAGAATCCAGAAAAATGAAGGAGGATCAAGGAGGAATGTTTTTTTTTTATTTGTGAAATATTTTGGAAATCAAAACAGAATTTGAGGAAAACATAAAACGGATTTCATAGTGCCCTAAATATATAATATATATTCAATTTATTTGAATTAATTGTTGAATTGTATAACTTTCATGATTAATTAGACATGATTTTTGATTATTAAATTTAATTTGACCATTAAAACGGAATCCAGAAAAAAAAATGTACAAATATTTTGGAAAACAAAACGGAGTGAGGAAAAAACTGATTTCATGGGCCACTAAAAATGTCATTTTGTTGAATTCTAAATGTTTCATTTCAGAAATAATAATAAATAATAATAATAATAATAATATTTAATTTTTCCCCAAATTACGTTTCCCCCCATTTCCCATGGAGGGAAACGAAATTTGGGAAAAAATACATTTTCATAATAACGAATGACTTTTATCCATTAAAACTAAAAGGCAGAATCCAGATTTTTTTTTTTTTATGTTGGAAATATTTTAGAAAAAATAAAACATGGATTTCATAGTCCCCTAAAAATATAATTTTTGTTACATTTTAACAATTGTTGAATTGTATACGTTTCATGATTTCGGAAGTAATAACACAGTAATCCAGAAAAAAAATCTAATGAAGGGAAAAAAAAGGGAATTTGAAAAATTAAATGGATTCATAGGACTCTAAAAATTTTATTTGTGTTCAACTTTAATCAGTTCTTGTGGAATTCTAAATATTTCATTATTACAGAAATAATAATAATAATAATAATAATAATAATAATAATAATAATAAAGTAATCCCCCCATGGGAAAAACTTTTAATATTTTTTGTTAAATCATTTTAAACCATTAAAAACAGAATCCAGAAAGATGAAGGAGGGGGGATTTGTGGAAATATTTTGGAAAACAAAAAAATGTTCATAGTGCCCTAAAAATGTAATTTTTGTTAAATATATTTTAATTAATTGTATAACTTTCATGATTAATTAATTAGACATGATTTTTGGATTCTTAAATTTAAATTGACCATTAAAACGGAATCCAGAAAAGAAAAAACTAGAAAAATTCAAATGAAGGGGAAAATAATGGAATTTGAAGAAAAATGTAACTTTCGCAGCATATTCTATATAATTTACATGTCAAAAACAGAGATCTCACCCAGCATCACTCATCTTGAACTAATTCAATTGTAATGCGTGGAGAGCGTTTGTGAGGATTCCCATGAGTCTCCGTCTTTAACAGGAGCATCAGGATCAGAGATCAGAGCCACCGGAGTCTTCCAGGATTAACACGGACATCGTTCCTCAGAGCAATCGCCGCTTCTGACAGCTGTGCTGCTGAGACGGAGCCAAGATCACAGGCCAGACCGTCTGGACCATTATCCCACAGGATAACACATCAGGATCGGTGCATCTCATAGGGATGCATTATTACAGAGAGTTCAGCCTGTGTGTGTGTGTGTGTGTCCAATGATCCCAGCATTCTGGGAATGAATGCAGTCTGATCTATTCTATTCAAATGCACCCTTTGCATTTCAAACAGATGACGTGTGCTGACATGTAAATGTCCATTTGGTTCAGTCCATCTGGAAAGCTTTTGTTCCCACAGCTGATAAAACGTGCTCACCGAAATCTGACCCTCGCATACAGGTCTGGGATTTGTCCTAAAACTGAGGACAGATGGATCCGTATAACAGGGATATTAGCATAGTGGCTATTCATGCATTACAGTTTATATAAATTTATAAAAGCCGTCCAGTATGACAACCTTCCTAATATTGTGTTGGTCCAACTTTTGCTGTCAAAACAGTCCTGACCCGTCGAGGCATGGACAGACACCTTTCTATCAGAACCAGCATTAACTTCTTGAGCAGTTTGAGCTCCAGTAGCTCGTCTGTTTGATCGGACCACACGGGCCAGCCTTCGCTCCCCACGTGCATCAATGAGCCTGGGCCGCCCATGACCCTGTGGCCGGTTCTCCACTGTTCCTTCCTTGGAGCACTTTTGATAGATCCTGACCACTGCAGACCGGGAACACCCCACAAGAGCTGCAGTTTTGGAGATGCTCTGACCCAGTCGTCTAGCCATCACAGTTTGGCCCTTGTCAAACTCACTCAAATCCTTACGCTTGCCCATTTTTCCTGCTTCTAACACATCAACTTTGAGGACAAAATGTTCACTTGCTGCCTAATATATCCCACCCACTAACAGGTGATAGAGATCATCAGTGTTATTCACTTCACCGGTCATAATGTTATGCCTGATCAGTGTGTATATATAAAAATATAAACACAGACTTTGCCATAGTGTTATTTTAGTATCACTGTAAAAAGTTTGTTCATAGTTTGAATTCAGTTTATTTCTGCTTTCATTTTAATCTTAGTTAAAAGTTTTTTTAATTCTGTTGTTTTCCTCATTTTTTAAAAAAAATGTCTATATAGTTTTTTATTAACTTTATTTAGTTTGGTCCATCAGGTTAATAAAACTAAATTAAATGACACAAGAAAGGCTTAAGTTATATTTTATTTTATATCAGTTGGTTTTAATTTTTGTTAACACTGATACTATTAAAATCTATACATTTAATAATGTGTCAAATGTCCTTAGTTTTTCCTTCCTGTGATGGGGCAGAAGCTACAATAGTTGACTTTAAATTAAATGGAAATTAAATTAAATTACATACAGCTTGCGTAGCCAAGTAATAACAGGGTGGAAACTGGACACACTGCATGACTTTTATTAATAAACAAGCCATGAATACACCAGGACTCTTATTTTGAAATGTCTATGCTTTATTATTGCAGGACGCTCATTTAAATTCAGACGAGGAGATAAAATATGCATTCTAACAACATATTACAATATAATATCCTAATTGATCAGCATTAGTTCATAAGCATAAATGAGCCTGAACGCACAACAGCGCCACCTTCAGGAAACGTGACGCGCTCGCATTTATTTAATTAAATCATAGCCTTTTGACGTTTAATAATCAGTAAGCATCGTGATTTATGTTTTTCTATCCCCATAAGATGCTAATAAGCCATGATAAGACTTTTAAGGCATTCAAGAGACTTTATGATCTTACATTTAAAGGGCACCTATTATGCCAAATTCACTTTTAAAAGGTGTTTGAACATAAATGTGTGTTGGCAGTGTGTGTACACAACCACCCCATAATGGTAAAAATCCACCCACTCCTTTTTTTTTATCCCCATAAATCTTAAGCAGTGTCTCAGAACAAGCCGTTTCCAGATTCCTGCAGTGTGATGTCACACTGCAGAGGCCCCACCCACACATGTTGATGGACACTGACATACTAGCACAGACCCCTCCCTCAGAGAGCTGAGCTGTTCACAGTCCGCCATGTTTATCTCCTCCAGAGCATTAACAGCAGCATTCAAGAGATGTGTTCTTATTAAAGCTACTGAAGTTCAGTCAGTCAAGAGCAGTGAGTGAATGTCTGTTTATCTTCTGTTGTTTGATAGAGAACTAGTCTAGTTTAATGACTACTCACGGATGTGCTGACATCAGCTCTGTGAGCATGCGACAGGAGCATGTGTGTGTGTGTGTGTGTGTGTGTGTGTGTGTGTAAGTTGAGAGCGATAAGGCTTTAAAACGCATGCAGATGATAATATTTCATGATGATGAAGAACTGCAATGTCACATGAGCGTGTCTGAGATAGAGATGATCATTAAAACACACAGATCTCATGGTTCAGTTTTCATTGGCGTGTTCACTGCTGTGAATGAGCTGTGTAGGCTCCGCCCTCTCGGGTGGGGAGCAGAAGCTCATTTGCATTAAAGGAGCCACACACAGAACAGCTAATTTTTCTTCAACGCCAAAATTGCCATTTTCAAAATGGTATATTAAATGATCTGTTAGGAATTTTGATCTCGTAGAAAGGGACATAATAGGTGCCCCTTTAAGATTTTCTATTCGCACACATGCTCCAAAATACATCGTACAGTTCACAAACATGTGCAAATGAGAGTGAAATGGTCGCACTGTCGAGCACTTTTGCATTTAACACATTAATCTAAATCTGTAAAATCAACTCTGTATGAACGATCACTGTAGGCTGTCATTTGTTGCAAAATCACAATGCAACACCCAAAGGGTATTTTGCAATGGGGCAAGTATTGCAAAAGATCCTCTTGTGAGGAGACGGAGATGAAGCCGCAAGAGAAGATGATGCATGAGAAATTCAGACGCTCGCAGCTGCACATTAAGCCTACATTAGAATTAGGCCTACAAATAACAAATAAAATAAACTAATCTCATGCTCCACTCGTCCACCCACCAAAAACTCAACATAACAGGAACTCTTCTAACCTAAACATTCAATTAAATCTCCACCTTAACATTAAACTTTCAAAAAAAGCATGATATAACACTTAATTGAGCATTTACTGTCCCTTTAGGGTGTCATGGCAAAGCATGCTGGGAAATAGAAATCCCAGCCCAGTTTTGGTAAAATTTTAGTTTTGTGTCGTCACGCAGTACAGTAGAATAAAATAAATTACAGTACAGTAGAATATAATAAATTACAGTACAGTAGAATATAATAAAGTACAGTAGAATAAAATAAATTACAGTACAGTAGAATATAATAAATTACAGTACAGTAGAATATAATAAAGTACAGTAGAATAAAATAAATTACAGTACAGTAGAATATAATAAAGTACAGTAGAATAAAATAAATTACAGTACAGTAGAATAAAATAAAGTATATAAGAATATAATAAAGTACAGTAGAATAAAATAAAGTATATAAGAATATAAAGTACAGTAGAATAAAATAAAGTATATAAGAATAGAATATAGTACAGTAGAGTAGAATAGAATAAAGTACAGTAGGCTACAGTAGAATAGAATAAAGTAGAGTAAAATAAAGAACAGTAGAGTAGAGTAGAATATAATAAAGTACAGTAGGCTACAGTAGAATAGAATAAAGTAGAGTAAAATAAAGAACAGTAGAGTAGAGTAGAATATAATAAAGTACAGTAGAATATATTAAAGAACAGTGGAGTAGAGAATATAATATAGTACAGTAGAGTAGACTAAAATAAAAAACAGTAGAGTAGAGTAGAATATAATAAAGTACAGTAGAATATATTAAAGAACAGTGGAGTAGACTACAGTAGAGCAGAATAAAGTGCAGTAGAGTAGAATAGAATAAAGTGCAGTAGAATCAAAATAAAGTGCAGTAGAATAGAATAGAATAAAGTACAGTAGAGTAGAATAGAATAAAGTACAGTAAACTAAAATAAAGTGCAGTAGAATAGAATAGAATAAAGTACAGTAAACTAAAATAAAGTGCAGTAGAATAGAATAGAATAAAGTACAGTAGAGTAGAATAGAATAAAGTATAGTAGACTACAGTAGAATAGAATTAAGTATAGTAGACTACAGTAGAATAGAAAAAAAGTACAGCAGAATAAAATAAAGTATAGTAGAATAGAATATAATAAAGTACAGTAGACTACAGTAGAATAGAATAAAGTAGAGTAGAATAAAGTACAGTAGATTAGAATAAAGTAGAGTAGATTAGAATAAAGTACAGTAGAATAAAGTACAGTAGAGTAGAATAAGGTACAGTAGAGTAGAACAGAATAAAGTTCAGTAGAGTAGAATAAAGTACAGTAGAGTAGAAAAAAGTTCAGTAGAGTAGAATAAAGTACAGTAGAGTAGAATAAAGTTCAGTAGAGTAGAATAAAGTACAGTAGAGTAGAATAAAGTACAGTAGAGTAGAATAAAGTACAGTAGAGTAGAATAAAGTTCAGTAGAATAGAATAAAGTACAGTAGATTAGAATAAAGTACAGTAGAATAGAATAAAGTACAGTAGAGTAGAATAAAGTACAGTAGAGTAGAATAAAGTACAGTAGAGTAGAATAAAGAACAGAGTAGAGTAGAATGAGGTACAGTAGAGTAGAATAAAGTACAGTAGAATAGAATAAAGTACAGAGTAGAGTAGAATAAAGTACAGTAGAGTAGAATAAAGTACAGTAGAGTAGAATAAAGTACAGTAGAGTAGAATAAAGTACAGAGTAGAGTAGAATAAAGTACAGTAGAGTAGAATAAAGTACAGTAGAGTAGAAAAAGAACAGAGTAGAGTAGAATAAAGACAGTAGAGTAGAATAAAGACAGTAGATTAGAATAAAGTACAGTAGAGTAGAATAAAGTACAGTAGAGTAGAATAAAGTACAGAGTAGAGTAGAATAAAGTACAGTAGAGTAGAATAAAGTACAGTAGAGTAGAATAAAGTACAGTAGAGTAGAATAAAGTACTGTAGAGTAGAATAGAGTAACAGCGCTCTGAGAAGCAACTCATTTATGATGGAGGGAGAAAGAGCCCGATTGAGCAGCTTACATTTTTATCACTGAAATTTCGTGCCAATTTCCCAGGAAGTGATGATTCTGTTCTCTTGAACACACGAGATGGAATCACTGCTTCATTCACTAATGCATTATGAGATTTATTCCAATTTTGTGCACAAGTTAAACTTTAGATGGAAACACCGCTGTCTCAGTGCTCTCAGATTTGCTGAGATCTCAACGCTTGTAATCAAAAGTCAGAGACGAACTCGAACATTTCTCATCAAATTCTACAGCTCTACACTCACACGGTTTGACTTCTCCTGAGGAACACTCGGGAAAACAAAAGGCAAAAGTCATGAGCAGTGAAATTCTTTGATCTGCAGAAAATAAACTGAAGAGGAAATTTGAGACCATGCAACATAAATGAGATTTTTTTTTGCCATGCAATCTCATAAACGAACGAGACACAATCTGGTGATAGTTTGCAGACACTCTTTCATTATCGCTGTGTATTTATTCTTCAGCCATAAATAAATGTCAGTCAGCCGAGCAGAAAAGCCTCCCTATCGGATTCCCTCAGCTTTCTCACACAACACAAGGCGACAATTACTTCCTCAATTAAAACACTTCCGAAAGGCAAACACTCCCTAAAAATACACTCCCCTCTTCCGCCGCTGACCCCACGACCCCACGGCGTCTGCGGGACCAAACCCTCGGGATGCCGGGAGTGCTACAGACAGGCCTGAGGGAGCGGCGGGAGGCACACGGAAACATGAACACAGGCAGGCGCGGGCTAACTGGAGACACAGTTTTACTATTGCAGCTGTTTATCTTGGCTGACCTCACACACACACACAACCAGACTGTCTTACACTACATGCACTTCATCCTACAGCGAAAATCAGGAACAAATCCGGCAGAAACGTGTCGTGTTCACCAATTGCAAAGCATGCATGCATAACATTTTTGGTTTTAATGGTTAATTAAAATAATCCATCTACTAATTTATAATAATCCAGATGATAATGCATATTTAAAGAAAATGGGGAGTTACAATATGCATTAATATATGTTCAAATGAGCAACACTTTTAACTCTTTTGTGATAATTATTCCACTAAAATGAATTCATAAATTATTATATTAGTGCTGTCAAACGATTAATCACATCCAAAAATAAATGTTTGTTTACATAATATACGTGTTATATATATATATATATATATATATATATATATATATATATATATATATATATATATATATATGCAAACATTTAATATGTTTGTTATATTTATATATAACATGCATGCAAATATTTATTAAACACATGCATGCAAATATTTATTAAACACATGCATGCAAATATTTATTAAACACAAGCATGCAAATATTTATTAAACACATGCATGCAAATATTTATTAAACACATGCATGCAAATATTTATTAAACACATGCATGCAAATATTTATTAAACACATGCATGCAAATATTCATTAAACACATGCACGCAAATATTTATTAAACACATGCACTGCAAATATTTATTAAACACATGCACGCAAATATTTATTAAAACAAGCATGCAAATATTCATTAAACACATGCACGCAAATATTTATTAAACACATGCACGCAAATATTTATTAAACACATGCATGCAAATATTTATTAAACACATGCATGCAAATATTTATTAAACACATGCACGCAAATATTTATTAAACACATGCATGCAAATATTTATTAAACACATGCACGCAAATATTTATTAAACACATGCATGCAAATATTTATTAAACACATGCATGCAAATATTTATTAAACACATGCACGCAAATATTTATTAAACACATGCATGCAAATATTTATTAAACACATGCATGCAAATATTTATTAAACACATGCATGCAAATATTTATTAAACACATGCACGCAAATATTTATTAAACACATGCATGCAAATATTTATTAAACACATGCATGCAAATATTTATTAAACACATGCATGCAAATATTTATTAAACACATGCATGCAAATATTTATTAAACACATGCATGCAAATATTTATTAAACACAAGCATGCAAATATTTATTAAACACAAGCATGCAAATATTTATTAAACACATGCATGCAAATATTTTTTTAAACACATGCATGCAAATATTCATTAAACACATGCATGCAAATATTTATTAAACACATGCATGCAAATATTTATTAAACACATGCATGCAAATATTTATTAAACACATGCATGCAAATATTTATTAAACACATGCATGCAAATATTTATTAAACACATGCATGCAAATATTTATTAAACACATGCATGCAAATATTTATTAAACACATGCATGCAAATATTTATTAAACACATGCATGCAAATATTTATTAAACACATGCATGCAAATATTTATTAAACACATGCATGCAAATATTTATTAAACACATGCATGCAAATATTTATTAAAACACATGCAAATATTTATTAAACACAAGCATGCAAATATTTATTAAACACAAGCATGCAAATATTTATTAAACACATGCATGCAAATATTTATTAAACACAAACATGCAAATATTTATTAAACACATGCATGCAAATATTTATTAAACACAGGCATGTGTGTATTAAAATATACATATCAGTACACACATATTATGTAAACAGACTTAAACTTAAAAAGCACTATTAATTATATTATGAACTTTTTTTTGCATGCAAGCATTTTATAAATCGTTCACAGGAACACTTGGAAAATGATCCATATTTTCATTTAATTTGACATTTTTAAGAAAGGGTTACATATAAAAATAATAAACAGTACAAACAAGTTTTTTTAGGTTATGCAGAGCATTTGAATAAGCCACCATGCCTTTTAATCAGACAATATTTGGACTTAATAGCATAATAATGATTGAGACTCTTACTGTGAGTGCAATTTCACATTATATGTTAATATTTATCAAGCTGCATGCTAGTCTTGCAGCGCTGCAGAAAACAAGCACGAATCAAGCACATCTTTCCCAGAATCCCGTGAAATTCCTTTACTTTATGAGCTCATAAATGATGCATAGTGATGGTGGGATAAGACATCTTCCCATCCGGACACCCACAAGCTCTATAAATAAACCACACACACACACACACGTGCACGTGGACCCGTGCCAGCCGGCTGTAATTGGTCAATGATCGTTTCCTGAAGAAAAGCAGAAACACATCTGATGCAGATTCTGATGAAATGCACCTCACACACTCCCAATATCCCTTTAAAACTGATCTGGAGCTGGAGGCTCTGGACGATTCTTTTGCTTATTTATCTTGGAAACACTCCAAAGTTATGGAGTCATTTTCCACAGACTTTATAAACTTGTATTAAAGTGCCTGATTATGCTATTTTAAAGGCTCTTATTGTTCTGGCGTCTCCAACGACAGGTTCACACGCATCTACGGTCATAAAACACTATTTCCCTCATAATCTCCACTGCGGCATCAGCTCTTCTCTCGTCTGAAACGCTTCGTTTAAGAATTCAGTCTCTCTAAGCTCCGCCCCTCTGAGAGCTGCTCTGCTCTGATTGGCCAGATGAACCAGTCTGCTGTTATTGGTCAACAGCTGGAATACCATTTAAATGCAATGAAATGGAATGGAAATCAATCAGTATAATGGTTATCATTATCAAAGTATTTGACTGATTAATTTTTTTGTTGGCTGATGCTAATATATTAAAGAGCAAGGTGGCTGACAGCTGAGAATATATCTCTATCCATCCACCCATCAATCCATCCATCCACCCATCAATCCATCCATTCATCCACCCACCCACCCATCAATCCATCCATTCATCCACCCACCCACCCATCCATCAATCCGTTCATCCACCCATCAATCCATCCATCCATTCATCCACCCACCCATCAATCCATCCATTCATTCATTCACCCATCAATCCATCCATTCATTCATTCACCATCAATCCATCCATTCATCCACCCACCCATCAATCCATCCATTCATCCACCCACCCATCAATCCATCCATCCATTCATCCACTCACCCACCCACCCACCCATCAATCATCCATCCACCCATCAATCCATCCATCCATTCATCCACCCACCCATCAATCCATCCATTCATTCATTCACCCATCAATCCATCCATTCATCCATTCATCCACCCCCATCAATCCATCCATCCATTCATCCACCCACCCATCAATCCATCCATTCATCCATTCATCCACCCACCCATCAATCCATCCATCCATTCATCCACCCACCCATCAATCCATCCATTCATCCATTCATCCACCCATCAATCTGTTTATCCACCCATCAATCCATCCATCCATTCATCCACCCACCCATCAATCCATCCATCCATCCATCCACCCATCCATCCATCCACCCACCCACTCATCCATCCACCCACCCATCCATCCATCCATCCACCCACCCATCCACCCACCCATCCATCCATCCATCCATCCACCCATCAATCCATCCATCCATCCATTCATCCACCCACCCATCAATCCATCCATCCATCCATCCATAAATCCATTTATCATCCACCCATCAATCATCCATTTATCTATGCATTAATTTACCCATCCATTTATTTACCCATCCATTTATCCATCAATCAATCCATCCATCCATCTATTCATCCACCCATCAATCCATCCATTCATCTACCCATCAATCAATTTTCTCATCCACCCATCAATCCATTTATCATCCACCCAATCATCCATTTATCTATGATATATATCCATCCATCTACTTATCCATCCATCCATCCATTTATACATCATTCCATCTATTTATCCATCAATCAATCCATCTATTTATCCATCAATCAATCCATCTATTTATCCATCCATCCATCCATCCATCCACCCATCAATCCATTTATCATCCATCCATCCATCCATCCAATCATCCATTTATCTATGATATATATCCATCCATCCATCTATTTATCAATCTATTTATACATCATTCCATCTATTTATCCATCAATCAATCCATCTATTTATCCATCCATCTATTTATCCATCCATCTATTTATCCATCCATCCACCCACCCACCCCTTATTTTGACATGTTTTTGGCCAGGCTGTCATGCAAAGAAATTTTAAACATGCAAAAAAAAGAAAGAACCAATGAATTATTACTAACTCTGTGTTAATAAATCCCTTCCGGACATCACTTTTGGACAATACTGTGTACACCACACTATTTCATTTAACGATAGAAAACATATGGTACTAGCCATTGGTTTATGGATATATCGCCATTGCCAACGTATGGGTAAAACACTACAAAGTACCGTGGCATTATACCATCACTGTGCCATATCACATGATCAAAGGTCTTGAAAACGTGAACCCTTTCCCTCAGATTCACAATAGAAACACAAAGAGCTGCTTCTTGAAGATCCATAAATCTCTCGGTTCAGCTGTTAAACTTCTACTTGGACAAATAACCCCAGTAACGCCGTTCCCTTGGGGACTTTTAACCCAGACAAGGTCAAAGCAAAACCCTGACCTGAAAGCTTTTCCGCACTGGGAAACTGAATGAATGATGAGTGATGAATGAGAGGGAGTAATAGGGACAACCAAGTTGCACAGCAGATTAACTCTCAGGTGAATAAATAATTAGCAGCTGACTGGCATGTTTTTAAACGATGAAAAGATCTGACTTATTGATTGGTTTTACTCTACAAAAGCACAACATGAGAGAGTTTTCCATTACTTTTCCAGGTGTGGAAAACACAGGTTTTTCCACTATAGTGGGAAGTTACAGTGTCCATAACCACAGACAAGCAAACTAAGACTAACACAGGTATCATTGGGGAATAAAATAAAACAGATAAGATGCACATATCACTCAATCAACACCACATCATTTGTGAGTCAAAGCGCTAGAAGTCAGAACCTGATCAAAGTTCAAGAGCCGTAGACAAATACCCTCTATTCTCACTTTATCAGAAACAATGCAAAACTTTGAGCTTGATGAAACAGAAACCACTGATGAACAGGACAATCACTGTGGTAGCAGCACCTGAAGATCACTTCCCTAATTTGCCATTCCGCCAAATCATTAAAGCATCTGAAAAACCTTTCCCTAAGTTGGCGTTCCGGGTCAAAAATGACCCGTCTTTTTAAAATAGCTTTTAAATCTCTCATTATGCTACATTACAACCAGATATTGGATTCAATCTTTTTATCAACTTGTTTTCTTTCCACTAGCACAGGTTTTGCATTTATTTATGGAGCTGATTGATCGTAGGCCTTGTTGATCGGAGCTCACGCACCTCAGTTTTTGAGTGAAAAAAGTTCACAAGCTTATTCGCCGCCTCAAAAAAACTTGCATGAGCTCAGATCAATAAGGCTTATGATCAATCATCTCCAAAAGGAAATGCAAAACAGACTTACAAGCAATTTAAAAGATGGGTCATTTTTGACCCAGAACGCCAACTTAGGGAAAGGTTTTTCAGGTGCTTTAATGAGCCACTTCAACCATAATAAAAGCAAAAAACGACTTTAGATAACCATCACAGTTGTTTTTGTTTTAAAAAATCCCATTTTTCTTCTGTACTGTCAGCACAGAGGTTTGTTTGAGCAGCGCCCTCTACTGTACAGGCATAAATTTACATTTCCTTCAGCTTGAGACTTATCAATTGCACTTCTGGTGTGAAATAACCTTTAAATTCACCAAAAAAATAACTGTTTTTGTTGTTATAAAAAAAACCACACACATAAAGCTCCTTAAATGCTCACACGCTGCTTTTAAAAACCAAGAAAACCATTATTAACACCTTTAGCACTTCAGTTTTTAGCTAGTTTTGCAGAACTCTCCTCACATCACAAACAATAGTCTTTACATGTTATGTTGTTATTAAAAAAACAACAACATACAAACAAACCCAGTCAAGACTGTAACGTAACGCATCACTTTCCCTAAAAGTAACGCGATTAATTATTTTTGCTGAGTAACGCGATATTGTAAGGCATTACTTTTGAAAGTAACTTTCATGAAATTAACTAGCATTTGAGTGGAAAAGAAAACCCTCTCGGGTCAAAATGACTGGAACACAACGCGAGGGCTGAAAATAAGGGTCACAGAGAGTGTTTTAAAGGTTTTTAGACACTAAAACAACAATTTTCATCTCCAATTTCCCATTAAGCAACTCCTGGTCTTTCATACTGAACGTTAAAAGTAATAATTAAATCAGCAAAGCAAAGAAACAAGTAGACACATAAATAATTACTTATTAAACTAAGATGTTTTACCATTTACCCTATCTCCATCTTTTTAACTAAAGCGTAAATGTCATTAATAGCATTAACAGCACGCGTCCGTACAAACTTTCAGCAGGATATTTTCCCGAAACAAGACACGAGGACAGCAAAAACACACAAAAAGCTCCTCAAACGCACACACAACTGCCTTTAAATACCAAGAAAACTATTATAAACAGCTTTAGCGGTTCAGTTTTTAGCTAGTTTTGCAGAACTCTCCTCACATCACAAACAATAGTCTTTACATGAAGGCAAAAAACACTCACCGACTGTTACTTTAGACGTTCACAGTTCATTCGCACCTCGCAGACGTGTGTGTGTGTGTGTTATTTTCACCGGTTGCAGGTCTGAGAGAGTCAATATGATCATTTGCCGCACGCACTGACTTTACTCTCAACTCAAAACCACACACACACACACAGGAATGATGGGGTGGGCGGGGCTTAGCGACAGAAAGTTCGTTAGAATGATTTTAAATAAAATTTCTCAGTCGTAAAATGTTCACCTCGTTGTTTTAACTCAGTATATATTAAGAAGTTCAGTGTTATTATTCAGCTACAAATTATTGTTTAGACTGCTGATGAAGCAGGAGCGCTTATCGGTCCGTGTTACTTTTCTCAGCGCTGTCAGGATGGACCAATCACAATCAAGGACGACTGCAAGCTGATAACCGTGTGTTACTTTTCTCAGCGCTGTCAGGATGGACCAATCACAATCAAGGATGACTGAAGGCTGATTAACCGTGTGTGTTACTTTTCTCTGCGCTGTCAGGACGGACCAATCACATTCGATAGATGTTGACTATTATATATTGCGGAAACGTAGAAGTAGCAACTGGACGAATCTTTTTTAGATACTTATATTTGTATTTCAGGTACTAATTCCTACTTAAAATATATATTTTGAGCATTTAAATACAAGAAGATATAAACTTCACTAAAATAATCATTAATGGTATGCACCCAAAGATTTCATAAATAGTAAAATATTTTTTTCAGCAAGATTTTCTCCAAAACAAAGCACGAGGAGAGTATGAACATTTAAAATTAACGTGAAATGCCTCCTAAGCACAGTTTTTTAAAATAAGAAACGGTTTATTGTTTAATTAAGCAAGAGTGACGTGTTGCATTACAATGGACCAATCACAGTGGACCGCGGGTGCTTGATTTGCATAAAGTAGTTCGATGTTTGCATATCCGAATCATAACAATGCCTTCCTGAGAATGTGAGTGTGTATTGTAATGAAGATTTAGTAAATTCATTAACTTAGCCATATATTCACGCAAAACTTGACACCTTACAATTAACCCACTGTTATATTTACAAGTTGAGTAAATGGCGCCACCTGCAGGTCACATAACAGCACAACCTGAGGAAAGAAGGAGAAATGCACATCCCAAAAACACACTCTCAGTCTGTACATAGTTTTATTGAGACTTTCCAAGATGAGTAGTATAGACATCAGTATAGATAACACATTAAAAAAATTCTATGTACAAATCTGGATTGTGGTGTAGTTTATTTTATAATGGTAAATTCTGCATCCAAAATATAGGGGTATAAAAAAAACATAAAAAGAGGGAACAAATGTGGCTCAGATACAAAAGAAAACAACAACAACAAATAAAGAGCCATAGATCGATCCAAGATCTCAAACATACTAAAATATGTAACAAATTTCTAAATGATAATGTAATGTTTACATGGCTTTATGATGAACTGTTGAGAGGCAGCATTTCTGAGACACACTCTTCAAACTATTGTGTTACAAACTAAATGTAAATGGCTCAAGAATCTTGATTTATTTTGTGCGGTCATGGTTTGGATTTTAAAAACTGGCGCTATTGCAATACACATTTACCCCTGAGAGAAATCCAACAAGCTAATATATAAAGCAAAAGACAAGATAGAAATAAATCAATATCATATTCTGAAAAGCAGCTGGTAATAAAAGTTTTCAAACTTAAAACAAACCTTGCCTCCGAGTTACCAGCGGTCTACTCAAAACAAACAGCTTAATCAAACCAAGAGAAGAAATAAAATAACTATTGCATACACAAATTCATTTTTCAGTTCAGATGGGTTTGGTTGTGCTGTTGTAGACGAGTTTCTCCGAATCCGCGTAGGTGTGAACGTGGCCGCCGTTGACCGCCACTTGCGGATGTTTGTTTCGACGCTTCTTCTTTCCCTTCAGGAGGCAACATGCAATAACAACCAGCAGGATGATGATGGCCAAGCACAGTACGACTGCGACTGCAATGGCAGCTGAGGAGAGAGAGGTCATGTGATGTCAGAGCATCTGAGCATTTCAGGAGAATCAACAATGGGAAAAATGAGAGTAAGTGCTGCTAAAACAATCCCTACTACTGGTTAACAGACATGCACGTAATTCAACACACATTTAACATTTAGTTGCATTAGTGCAACATACACCGATCAGGCATAACAAAACCTAACAATGTGATGGTTGCCCTTATGGCACCAAGATGTTAGCAGCAGATCTTTTAAGTCCTGTAAGTTGTGAGGTGGGGCCTCCATGGATCGGACTTGTTTGTCCGGCACATCCCACAGATGCTCGATTGGATTGAGATCTGGGGAATTTGGAGGCCGAGTCAACATTTGTGCTTTGTGTCAGGAGCATTATCCTGCTGGAAGAGCCACTGCCACCAGGGAATACCGTTTCCATGAAAGGGTGAACATGGTCAAAGGAACATCCACATGGATGGCAGGACCCAAGGTTTCCCAGCAGAACATTGCCCAAAGCATCACACTGCCTCCGCCGGCTCGCCTTCTTCCCATAGTGCATCCTGGGGCCATGTGTTCCCCAGGTAAGCCACGCACACACACCCGGCCATCCACGTGATGTAAAAGAACACGTGATTCCTCAGACCAGGCCACCTTCTTCCATTGCTCCGTGGTCCAGTTCTAATGCTCTCATGCCACTGTTGGTGCTTTCGGCGGGTCAGGGGTCAGCATGGGCACCCTGACTGGTCAGCGGCTATGCCGCCCCATACGCAACAAACTGAGATGCTCTGTGTATTCTGACACCTTTCTATCAGAACCAGCATTAACTTCTTGAGCAGTTTGAGCTCCAGTAGCTCGTCTGTTTGATCGGACCACACGGGCCAGCCTTCGCTCCACACGTGCATCAATGAGCCTGGGCCGCCCATGACCCTGTGGCCGGTTCTCCACTGTTCCTTCCTTGGAGCACTTTTGATAGATCCTGACAACTGCAGACCGGGAACACCCCACAAGAGCTGCAGTTTTGGAGATGCTCTGACCCAGTCGTCTAGCCATCACAATCTGGCCCTTGTCAAACTCGCTCAAATCCTTACGCTTGCCCATTTTTCCTGCTTCTAACACATCAACTTTGAGGGCAAAAATGTTCACTTGCTGCCTAATATATCCCACCCACTAACAGGTGATGAAGAGATCATCAGTGTTATTCATTTCACTGGTCATAATGTTATGCCTGATCTGTGTATATTACGTTTTAAATTTAATCAATATTATCCAAGACAGACACTGAGCAACATGGTCATGGTATTTAAATGAGTTAGTCTTTTAAAGAAAAGCATGCATCTCTGCTGTAAGAGTGTTTTGTACAGGGGAAGCGGTGTTACCTGTATCGCTCGAGCCCTCTTGCTTCTCAAACTGTGCACGCCTGGCAAACACGTCAGACTCTGAAATGATAATATAAACATGGCATGATGTTTTGCAGGAGAGACAGAAAACAGTCAGTGTTTCACACAGGATTTCGAGAGACTTCGGTTCCTCTGGGAAAATCTTTTTTTAGGACATTTTAGGTGCACTTTCAAAGTTGAGCTCCAACCCATGTTTAGTGTGCAAATTTAAAAAAAGAAAAAGTCGGTGAATTGATTGTTCCTGAACTTTAAAGGGAACCCAAACCCTTTGTTTAGTGATATGGGGCCCTATCATACATACATACATTTGATGCCAGGCGAGACACAAGTGTGTTCTGCTAGTTTCAGCCGGACGCAGTTCTCATGTTCACGTCCAGCTCCAGTTGATTAAATATCATATGGCGCATCTGTTCACCCATGGGCATCTGGTCTGAACACCAGGTGTGTGTGTGTGTGTGTGTCTGAACACCAGGTGTGTGTGTGTGTGTGTGTGTGTGTGTGTGTGTGTGTGTCTGAACACCAGGTGTGTTCAGGAGCATTGCTGGAGCGTTGCTATTGTGAGGAACTGAAAACCACTGACCATTGACCAACACACACCTGCTCTAAAGTCAATAGCGCAGTATCTTTAGTGTTATTTAAAGGGTGTGTTAGTAATATGAGCCTATAGGCGGTGCACAACACACTTATTACACACACACAGGGACAAGCAGCAGCACACACACATTTTTGAATATTTAAATAAAAGGATTCATCTCTGGAGAAGCGCTCAGTCTTTCCGCTCCATAGCACAACTGGCTTTTAAAGGGAAAGGGAGATGAGACTCTGATTGTTTTATTGCATGTTACGCCCAAAACACACCCATGACTCATTAAGAGACGAGGGACAACCCTTTTGGACCATGCGTCTGGAGCACCGACCGTTTTTTTTCCCATCGTTAAACTAGCAAAAGTGGATTCAGACATGCCATAAGAGCACCTGCGCCTTGAGCTTCAGACCATGAGCTCAGATCAGTAAAATATGTTTAAATCACAAAGGTGGGTGACGATTTCCCCAGAGCTATGTGTGTGCATTATAATGCATACGCATTGGTTTAGAGCTACGATTACAATAAGCGTGCATTCTCCCGATCAATTTTGAGCATCCCTAGTCCACATCAAGCTTAAAGCATCATGGCAGAGCATTAAAGTCGACTAGTCTGTGCAACCCCTACACTGTGGTTCATTCAAATCTATAATATGGTTTGTTAAAATAATGCGTAAAACAGACAGACAGAGTTCGGCTACTGTATGTTTCTGTCGATGGATACACACTACATGTCTTTCTTTACAATAACATGCACAGATGAATAATTCAGAATAAGAAAAGAGTCCATTTTAATTTCACACTGTAAATAAAATGCTTGAACTTCAGAAATCAAATGTTCGTGCTGTTTTAAGTGACAACTTAGATATTCAAGTTATACGGGAAAGTTATTCTAAGGCAAAATTTTAGGTTGTTACAATCTTTTTTTACAGTGCATGTTGACTTTAAATACTGGTTGTGGTGATAATACAGTAAAACTCACCAGTCACTGATTTGCACGCCGACAAGCACTTTTCCTCAGTCTCAAAGCGGTTCATATTCCCATCACATCCGCCGTAGTTAAAGCGATTACACTTCCGCTCATAGGGATTGTAGTACCAGTAGGTGAAGCTCGCGCGACAGTTTCCCGTTACCGGCGGCTCCACGCAATGAGCTGTGGGAGTGAATTAATTACTCATTTTAGTATTAAGGAGGCACTAAAATGCAAATATGAGCTTAAAATAAAGTTATCATCAATGAGTATTTAAAAAGATTTTAAAGTTTGCATATAACACAAGGGAGAATGAAATATTAAAATCACCTTTGGAAGTGTCCACAGGAATATCCAGCAATCGACTGAACTTCTTGTTCACTGAAAACAGAAAAACTTCAAATTAATCCATTCGGTCACACATAAGACTGTTATGTTTTTTAAACTAATACATCACCTGAACTGGATTTCAATCTCCAGATCAAAGTACATTTAAAGGGACAGTTTATCCCCCCCACAAAAAAAATTATTCTTTCGTCATTTACTCGCCTGAAGTTATCATGTGTAATTCCTAGGGGCTTTTAAAGTTACAATAAAGCAGATCTATTTGAAGTCTTCTGATGTTAAAAGTTAGCTTTTCAGTGTGAAACAACTGACATTTTGGTCATGCTCAACAAAAATCTCTAGTACACTTCAGATGACCAGTGGTGGACATAGTACACAAATCAAGTACTTGAGCAAAATTACAGATAACCTAATAAAATATCACTCCAGTAAAAGTATTAATTGCCTCTTTTTTTAAATTTTATTTCAGCAAAATTACAGATAACCTAATAAAATATTACTCCAGTAAAAGTATTAAGTACATCTTTTTTTTCCAGCAAAATTACAGACACCCTGATCAAATATCACTCCAGTAAAAGTATTAATTGCTTCTTTTTAATTTTATTTCAGCAAAATTACAGATAACCTAAAAAAATATTACTCCAGTAAAAATATTAAATGCTTTTTTAATTGTACTTCAGCAAAATTACACATAACCTAAAAAAAAATATCACTCCAGTAAAAATATTAAATGCTTTTTTAATTGTACTTCAGCAAAATTACAGATAACCTAAAAAAATATCACTCCAGTAAAAATATTAAATGATTTTTTAATTGTACTTCAGCAAAATTACAGATAACCTAATAAAATATCACTCCAGTAAAAGTATTAAGTACTTCTTTTTAATTTTATTTCAGCAAAATTACAGATAACCTAAAAAAATATCACTCCAGTAAAAATATTAAATGATTTTTTAATTGTACTTCAGCAAAATTACAGATAACCTAATAAAATATCACTCCAGTAAAAGTATTAATTGCTTCTTTTTAATTTTATTTCAGCAAAATTACAGATAACCTAAAAAAATATTACTCCAGTAAAAATATTAAATGCTTTTTTAATTGTACTTCAGCAAAATTACAGATAACCTAAAAAAAATATCACTCCAGTAAAAATATTAAATGCTTTTTTAATTGTACTTCAGCAAAATTACACATAACCTAAAAAAAATATCACTCCAGTAAAAATATTAAATGATTTTTTAATTGTACTTCAGCAAAATTACAGATAACCTAATAAAATATCACTCCAGTAAAAGTATTAATTGCTTCTTTTTAATTTTATTTCAGCAAAATTACAGATAACCTAAAAAAATATTACTCCAGTAAAAATATTAAATGCTTTTTTAATTGTACTTCAGCAAAATTACAGATAACCAAATAAAATATCACTCCAGTAAAAATATTAAATGATTTTTTAATTGTACTTCAGCAAAATTACAGATAACCTAAAAAAATATCACTCCAGTAAAAATATTAAATGATTTTTTAATTGTACTTCAGCAAAATTACAGATAACCTAATAAAATATCACTCCAGTAAAAGTATTAATTGCTTCTTTTTAATTTTATTTCAGCAAAATTACAGATAACCTAAAAAAATATTACTCCAGTAAAAATATTAAATGCTTTTTTAATTGTACTTCAGCAAAATTACAGATAACCTAAAATAAAATATTACTCCAGTAAAAATATTAAATGCTTTTTTAATTGTACTTCAGCAAAATTACAGATAACCTAAAAAAATATCACTCCAGTAAAAATATTAAATGATTTTTTAATTGTACTTCAGCAAAATTACAGATAACCTAATAAAATATCACTCCAGTAAAAGTATTAAGTACTTCTTTTTTAATTTTACTTCAACAAAATTACTGACACCCTGATAAAATATCACTCCAGCAAAATTATCTTGATTTAAGTATGTTAAAGATATTAAGCCTTGTTCTCTAAACAAGTAACAATATTAAGTGAGTTTAAGCTTGAAACAAGAACAAATATATACCAGTGGAGACAAGAAATTGTACTTTTTTTTTCTTTGGATTAAGTTTATTTTATGACCCCATCGACAGATATTTTTTTAAGCATAGACTAACTTCATATTGATGTGTTTTCTAAAATGTGCTTCTCCAGTGAATAAATATTAATTTAGAAAGAATGTTTAAGTATTTGTATTGGAAAACAAGACAACAAATGGAGTAAGAAAACATTTCATTGTATAATCTGGTTTTATAATAGTGATGAATGTGATCCTCACATTTGGCGCATTCGGTCTCGTCCGAACCGTCGGTGCACTGCTCTTCCCCGTCACATTCGAAATCTTTTCCGATGCAACATTTACTAGCACATGAGAAGTGTTCTGGTCCACACGCCACGTCACACTGCTCTTCTGGGTGTTTGCAAGAGTTCAGAAGACAGGATTTCACTTTATTAATTTATAATAGCAACTGAAATGGCATACTGGTATTGAAAAAATACATACATGCATCATCAGCACTCATGGACTTACCAGAATTATGGATCGGACCTAATCTTCCAGATGAGGGAGGAGTAGAAACTGCAATAATACGAAAATATTCAATGTAAAATAAAGGTATTTTGAAAAGTTTTAAAGTCTAAGTGTGATTGCATTTGACAGCAAAATATCAAATAAAGTGTCCTTTATTATGAAAAGTTATGCACAGACAGATTTCAAATAAAGAGGTAATCATGCACATTAATAAACGATTCATGGATGTTTGATTGAGCTCTGAAAGTTTAGTTTAGTTTATTTAATTTATTTGACAGGGACCATACACAACACAAATGTTGTGCCAGAGTTAGCTAAATAGCTCATTTGTATCTGTGGTCCCTGGGCAGGATGATATTACATACAAATTACAGCATTTCATTACAATCCAGAAAAAGGAAAATAATAACAATAGCATCACAATATCACAACATAAGAAAAAAGAAAAAGAAAAGGAGAAGATAATAATAATAATAGAATAAAATTAATGATCACATGATTGATTTTTCTTCAACCATAATTTTATTTCAGCTTTGTGATGTAGACTATCTAATATAAACAGGCACTAAATTCCATCTTTCTGCTGCTCTATATGAAAAAGTTGATTGTCCAAAGGCAGTTTTCTTAAATTTACCAGAACAATCACCTCTAGTGGATGCCCTGGTTTCCCTAGAATTATCTTTACAGAAAATCACACATTGTTTAAGAGCTGGTGGCGCAAGATCATGAATTAACTTATACATCAAACACATATCTGTAAAGAGTAAAAACGGTCAAGCGTCAATAGTTTATCATTTCTAATGATAATGCAATGATGATAACTTCTTTTTTTTACCTAAAACTTTCACAGCTTGTTTATAGAGAGTATAATGGCTTCAGTGTTGTTACACTTGCTTGAGACCAGCTTGTAGCACAATAAGATAAATGTGGAAAAACCATTTTGTGCATAAAGTTTAGCAGCAGTCAAAGGCAACTGGTGCCTAATATTCCTAAAAATCATCCTAAAACACATCTAGAAACTTTTTTATATGTTTCTTAAAATTTAAGTTTGAATCTATAATCATACCCAGGTATTTAAAATGAGTAACAATATTTATTGCTTTACTTTTAATTAAAATATCTGGTTGATACTCATCACTTCTTTTGATAGAGAAATACATTCCCACAGTTTTACTCACATTAAGAGTAAGACAGCAGTGATTTAACCAATCTATGATTTTGTTCAGTGCCGTAGTCAGTTTAATAGCAGCTTGCTCTTTTGTTTTGATGCTGCTGCTTTATCAGTTTTCACAGTTTGTGTTGAAATGTAACAGGCAATTAATGTTTTTCCATGCAGATTAATAAGCGCAACACTGCCTCTGACACAAATCATTTTAACTATTTGCTACTAGAGAAAAACACAACCCAAAGCCTCATTAACAGGTAAACCAAAACATAAATAAATACAACAAAAATAAATACATTTAAATTGTCGATCTTTGGGTTTTCCGGTCATGAGGCATTGGGTTTTGTTTTTCCTCTAGTTTTTGCAAATTAGGACAGGAAACGGTTCAAATTATTTGGTTTATTGGTTTATGTGGCAGAGGGCATGGCCTGAAGTCTGCAGCGGAGAGAGAGAACGGAGCCGAGCGGGGAGTAAGTAGGTCAAGTGCAGACGAGTAACACCTGTGTCTGATTGCAGTAATTGGCGTGGAGAGATGGCATTTAAGGAGCAGCAGACTGAGGAGAGAGAGAGACCTGGACTGGGACTACGCGGCGACCGAAGAGAACTGAGGATACAACGGAGAAATCGAATGATACTGTTCTGAGAGTTTATGAGTGTGAAGTTATACGCCCACGAGCGTCCTTTGTGTTTACTATTGTGTATGAGAAATAAAGAGTCCACTAGACCCAGTCACGCCGACCCGCCTTTCTTCTTTCCCCACACACAGCAACGCTGACCCGAACTGAACTACAGTTTACATAAACCATTTAAATAAAAATAAAAAAATTAGTTGGTCCCCTTTGCTGCCAAAACATCCTTGACCCATCGAAGAATGGACTCCACTGGACCCCTGGAGGTTTGTTGTGGTATCTAGATGTTAGCAGCAGATCCTTTAAGTCCTGAAAGTTGTGAGAGGGGCCTCCATGGATCGGACTTGTTTGTTCAGCACATCCCACAGATGCTCGATTGGATTGAGATCTGGGAATTTGGAGGCCAAGAAAGGCTGTACATGGTCTGCAACAATGCTTAGGTAGGTGGGACATGTCAAAGGAACATCCACATGGATGGCAGGACCCAAGGTTTCCCAGCAGAACATTGTCCAAAGCATCACACTGCCTCCGCCGGCTCGCCTTCTTCCCATAGTGCATCCTGGGGCCATGTGTTCCCCAGGTAAGCCACGCACACGCACCCGGCCATCCACGTGATGTAAAAGAACACGTGATTCCTCAGACCAGGCCACCTTCTTCCATTGCTCCGTGGTCCAGTTCGGGGGTCAGGGGTCAGCATGGGCACCCTGACTGGTCAGCGGCTATGCCCCCCATACGCAACAAACTGCGATGCTCTGTGTATTCTGACACCTTTCTATCAGAACCAGCATTAACTTCTTGAGCAGTTTGAGCTCCAGTAGCTCGTCTGTTTGATCGGACCACACGGGCCAAGCCTTCGCTCCTCACGTGCATCAATGAGCCTGGGCCACCCATGGCCCTGTGGCCGGTTCTCCACTGTTCCTTCCTTGGAGCACTTTTGATAGATCCTGACCACTGCAGACCGGGAACACCCCACAAGAGCTGCAGTTTTGGAGATGCTCTGACCCAGTCGTCTAGCCATCACAATTTGGCCCTTGTCAAACTCTACAATCCTTTTTCCTGCTTTCTAACACATAGGGCTGGGCGATATAACGAATATTAGCGATACTATCGCAATAATTTTGATTTGACGATGTAAAATTTGAAAATATCGTGAATATCGAATATTTCAAATTCAACATGCAAACTTTCTCAAATAACATTACCAGATAACACAGAAGTCTGCTTCCACCATTCACTAAACACTGGAAGCAGAAGAGTTAAATATATACGCACAGCGCATGACAAAGAAAGCAACAGAAACACGCGCATGAGAGAAATAATAGCGCAGCGCGACTCTGACCTGAAGCGCACACCTTTCAGACAACATGCGATCGGGATTCAGTTCTTTCATGGATTATTGGGTTTCAGTGGTCAAACAGATGTAAAAATGCACATGCTGGCAAGTATTCAGGTAAACACAGGAGTGTGTGTCTTTATGCGTTCCACTGATCTATATACATTATATAGATCAGTGGTACATTCACTAGAGAGTTGAGTGAGAAATTGTGTATTACAATGAATTTGGTCCGTCAAGGTCTTAAGGGCGGACCTCATATTCTGTGTGATTTAATGTTAATTAAACAACAACAAAAATTAGAAAACCACCCCATGCTCGGCTAAACAACTTTAATATATTTATTAAGAATCAGTGTAGCCTATAGTTAATTTATAGAGTATATATTTGATTTTTGATTTATTTCTTGACTTGCAGCTGTTAAATAGACCCACTGTAGCTGAAAATAAAGCAGTTTTTGTCATATTGTTTGTAATTTGCATGTTTTACTTATGTTTTTTTTTAAAGATCAAATTAAAGATCTATATTGTAATTATAAAAGTACATTAAAAAAATATTAAATTACTCGTATCATGATATAAGATTTTGGTCATCCCGACCTGTTCAGTAAACTTAAACATTTTGTATTTAATTTGGTTCTATCTAAATAGTTTTTGTTGTTTTTAATGGGGCAAAATAATATATTTTTTTAATTTGAAAGCAATTGCAAACATATCAAGATATATATCGAATATCGTAAAAATTTGGACAATATCGAGATATATATATTTTTTGGATATCGCCCAGCCCTACTAACACATCAACCTTGAGGAATTTTTTTAATTTGCTGCCTAATATATCCCACCCACTAACAGGAGATGAAGAGATCATCAGTGTTATTCACTTCATCTGTGTGTGTGTGTGTGTGTGTCTGTGTGTGTGTGTGTGTGTGTGTGTGTGTGTGTGTATATATATATATATATAAATATATATATAGCTTTTATCTTAATTTTAAAAGCTTAAAAGCTTTTATCTTAATTTTTATAGGTTTTTAATATATATATATATATATATATATATATATATATATATATCAAACTAATTGTAATTTGCACTTACTACTGTATAATTTAGATTTACTCTATTATTACCATTTTTGCTTCCAATTATAATTAATGGACATCTGTATGTAAACGCGAGTATAAAACACAATACCTGAAACTTTGTCACAAGCGTTCTGGCATTCGTTGAGCGCCAGGTAGTTATTGCGGTTTGGTTTGCAGCCTCCAAACTTGAACTCCTCACATTTCTCAGTGACGGCATTGTAATGCCAACGTGGAAAAGAGCCCCGGCACGGACCCTCCTTCTTCGGCACCAGACAGTGATCTGATGGGAGGATAATCATTCATTCACTCAACATTTACCACAAATGTTCTGCATGCTGGATACTTACGCTGTCAGAATTGAGAGATATAAAGTCAGAATTGAGTGGCAAAAATTCTATTGTGTGGCAAAAAAAAAAAAACCCACTACCACACCATCATAAATGTGTCAGTCATGTGGTCCTTCAGGAATGAAACTACCATACAATATCAATTCAGTAAAATAAAGTACGTGTTCCTGAAGGAATTTAACAGTCGACTCAATACTGCACATCTACAGAAGTGTGTGTGAACACATGAACTATGCGAAATATGAACACTTACTCAAACAGACCTGAAACCAACACTTACACAAATATGAAAGCAGTGAAATACCAGTTGATCTCTCCAAACCACATCTCATTTACTGCTGATAAACAAGCTTTTAACTTTTCGAATACTCCTTAAATCTGGTACATACATTAACTGTGAATGGGAAAATAATGATATACTGTAAATGTGTTACAAGTAGCTTATTCCCGTTTCCTTGCCATCAAACACTGTGCTTTGAAAACACATAGCATGCAAATCGAACATAACTAATGTCTGTTCTCTATTCAAACTAATAGAATTCATTTGTCTATAATCATCTGATTGACATTTTTAGTCAAAGGCTCATGAGAGCTTCACAAACTCTCAAAGACGAGAATGCTCACATTCTCTGTGAAACTCCCACCGCAAAACCTGTCGCACCAGTTTCTGAAACACTCAAGAAAATGGCCACTCAACCTCCAGTGATTTCCTGTTTAGCAGAGATCACGCAATCGCTTACCAAACTACCACTCCTGAGCCCTTTCCATGATATCAGGAAATCTGTTGATTTGACGGTTCAGACAAAGCAAAGAGGAAATTACTCAGTGAAGCTTGTTTTAATAGAAAGCACTGTTTTAGAAAACCAGAAGATTCTGGGTCAACAGAACAAACCTTTTTGACAAATCCTGGTAAATGGTTAATCTAACTAACTAAGGTCACTTCAAAACTCGACGGACCAGAACTCTTCGGTCAACAGTTCATGCAAATTTCTCATTAGTGAGAAATCAGATTAAATGACAGAGAAACACTCTTCAGAGAACATGGCAATGACCATTTACTTTAAAGCAAGTGATAACGCATATGGAAATGAGTATAAACCAAGCGGCAACCTCACGTGGTCTCTCTTGAAGCCGAAACGGAAGTGACTTAAACTGCAGTTCATCGACTGGCCACTAGGGACCGGCTCCAGGAGGGAGCAGAATCTCATTGAGCTCATGTTAAAATGCCCAAATTTACAGCAGAATAAAACATGTTCACAGCCTGGGACAAATTCTAGTTTTGGTCTAAACGGCTAGTTTTGCCCTTCATGACGACTGTGAGGGGGTGAATTTTTTTTATAACTCATTTGTTTACATTATATAAAACCTTAAAGTTCTACATAATTAAGGGCGTGGCCACTTTGAGTGACAGGTGGAAAGCCATTTATCTGTTGTTTGTTAGTTATCGCGTCACCTCAGCTCTGCCCACATCCCGCCTCTTTGCCCATTTTCTGTTATCCGGGAGTGACGCGCTGCTAAGATGGCAATGGCCAGCTCGTCCCTACTTTACACTTCAAAACTGCTCTTCAGAATCCTACGGGAGACGTCACGGACACTACGCCCATAGTTTTTTACAGTCTACAGTATAGTATTAACTCAACATCTCACTTCAGACAATATACAAAGGCACCATCGTCAACCTATTAAACAAGATATCTGCTCAAATTCAACATTACTCTATTACATTTTTATTTTAAAAAAATCAGACGTTGTCTCCACCACGGAATAAAAAATAAAATGGATAATTGCGACTTTTTAATCTAACAATTCTGCTTTTTTATTGCAATAATGCGTTTATATCTTGCAACTTTATAACTTGCAATTCTGACTTTTTCTTGCATTTACTACTTTACAATTACATGTTTATATTATATCCCAATAATCGATTAGTCATCCTGTTTTCAGATCAATGAACAGAACATTGTAGCGCGCCTCCCATCCAACAAAACACAATAATCTTTGTGCTTTGTTACTATTGATATGACACAAAGTCTCAGATTTCAAATAACACCCATTTTATCACGAAATACAAAAACATAAATACCGTTTTGGCACTGTGGCACAGCTCAGGTGAACTCATCCGCTTTAACACCAGTTACAGTGCAAAATAAACATGAATGAGCATCGGAAAGTGTGTTAAGATACAGTACAACTTACAGAGTCTGTATCATGTCACATGGAATCGCTAAACCAGTGTTTCAACCGCGGGAAGGCATCAGTAAAACAGCTTGCAAACAATGCCACCTCAGAAAAACCATATCCAGTGTCCATAAACTCACTAGTCAGCTAGAAAAATTTACTTTAGAGAGGAGCATTTTGCTAAATATATGCCCCATATCACATATTTATTATAATTTTTGAATATAAATAAATCTGGCAAGTTTTTATGACAGCAACCATTTAAATATATATATTTTTTAAAACGATTTGGAGTAGAAATATGATTATGTAATTGTAAAGTTATATTATCACTTCATTATTATTATTATTTTTAAACATCTTTGAGTGTATTTTTTTTAAAGTGTTTGTAAAAATTAAGTGTTTGTATACAAATCAGTCATTTTTTACCTTTAATTTTATAGTCGGCTACAACTGACTCCCATATTTTACAGCATTAGTTAAGAGATTTGTTTTCCTTGAGAAAATTAGCCATGTATTAAACCTGATATACAAATAATAATCGATATGTAATCAAATAGAATCGAAATTGAATTGCAAGCTTGTGAATCGAAATCGAATCTTGAAATTTGTGTCAATACCCAGCCCTATTTATATCTCACAATTTAGACTTTATATCTTATAAGTTGGACTTTAATTCTCATAATTCAAAATGTTTTCAAAATTACGAGTTTATATCCCAACATTTGGACTTTATAACTCACATTTGCGATATCATAACTCACAATTCTGACTTTTTTCTCACAATTACAAGTTTTTATGAATTGTGCATATAATGTACATAGCTCTACAATTGTATTTGAACTATGTTAATATATATTCAGCAGTATAAATACCTTTCAATTTGTTAAAAAGCAAATAAATAAATGAAGCAAACACGGGTACTCACGGAGTGACTGTTCTGGGGTCAGGACCAAAACTGACACCTCGCTCGAGCCCGTCTGTCCTGCATCATCTGTGACAGTGAGTCTGAACTTATACATCCCGGGAGAAAGATTGGAGATGGTCACTGCATCCTTAAAATGCCCTTTCTGACAAACAAAAAGAGATTGTACATTAATTAAATATCTAAATTTATAGCAGTCTACAAAGCTAATCTGATGCATTACAGAAGATATTATTCCAACTCAGCTACCGTCATAACAGCTGACGAGTCTCCAGACACCTGCTCCCACTCATACTTCTCAATCTCGCCATCGTCTTTGCTCTCAATGCCGTTCAGCGTCACATCTTCACGCGGTTGAACGACTCTGTCCTGCCCGGCCGATGCAACTGGAGGTTTGTCCTCCACGTCTGCAAGAAATCAAAACATTATGCAATATGAAACAATAACAGTGGGAACTGCACAAGACTATAAGAATGAAAGCGAGAACGCAAGCTGGATCTTGCACACTGAAGATCAGCTGATAGGGTGAGTAACTAGAGAACTAATAAAGTGCCATTTAAGTCTCAGACATGCAGAGGAAATGAAAGTTTGAGACTAAAAGATACTGACACTAAACAAGATGCGAATCTATTGAACCAGGGGCGCAGCAACACAACAGCAATCATTATTATCAAGTTTCTGCATTCAGATAAGACTGTGAAATCAAGAACTTAAGTCCATTTGATGCTACTGTACTCCAAAAGCATGACCAAACAAGTGTGCATTAAGGGTGGGCGATACACCGGTAAACATGTTTAACCAGTAAAAATCTGTCAAGAGATTGTGAACTAGCAGCTCTAACGTGGTTAAACTCACGTGACGACGCCGTTCTGTGCGGTCTCGGAAGATGATCTTTAAGCCTTGCGCTTGAGGTCTAAAAACAAGTGACTCTAGACTTACTGGACTTCAACAGTTGAATACACACGCTTGCCTAGATGTCAAAATGCTCGCCTTTGTGAGTATCCTCATAAACACAGTCATTTATGTCTTAAAGGGTTAAAGTGAAAATTACCTCACCCTCAACGTATATGACATTCTTCTTTCAGACGAGTTTATTATGCTGTTATATTAGGATTATATATTCAGTGGCATAAAAGAGTCTTAAAATTACAATAATATCGTTTATCGCAATTATTTCTGGGACAATATATTGCAAAACAAAAAGTAGTTATTGTAACAGGCCTATCCATCCTCCATAAAAGTGCATCCATCCATCATAAAAGTGCATCTATCCATCATAAAAGTGCATCTATCCATCATAAAAGTGCGTGCATCCATCCATCATAAAAGTGCATCCATCCATCATAAAGTGCATCTATCCATCATAAAAGTGCATCTATCGATCATAAAAGTGCATCTATCCATCATAAAAGAGCATCAATCATCATAAAAGTGCATCTATCCATCATAAAGGTGCATCTATCTATCATAAAAGTGCATCAATCATAAAAGTACATCTATCCATCATAAAGGTGCATCTATCCATCATAAAAGTGCATCCATCCATCATAAAAGTGCATCTATCCATCATAAAAGTGCATCTATCCATCATAAAAGAGCATCAATCATCATAAAGGTGCATCTATCTATCATAAAAGTGCATTAATCATAAAAGTGCATCTATCCATCATAAAAGTGCATCTATCCATCATAAAAGAGCATCAATCATCATAAAAGTGCATCTATCCATCATAAAGGTGCATCTATCTATCATAAAAGTGCATCAATCATAAAAGTACATCTATCCATCATAAAGGTGCATCTATCCATCATAAAAGTACATCCATCATAATAAAGGTGTATCTATCCATCATAAAAGTGCATCCATCCACCATAAAAGTGCATCTATCACCATAAAAGTGCATCTATCATTATAAAAGTGCATCTACACCTTTTTTACTCTTTCGTAATGAATCAATGCGTACGGCCGTCTGTCGTAAGCTAGTTTTAATTTATGAAGTTTTAAGTATGGAACATTTTCTTACATAAACGCATTGCTTTGCTTCAGAAGGCCTTGAGCCATGTGGAGCACTTTTATGATGGATAGATGCACACCTCAAGGCTAGATTATTGTAATGCTCTACTGGGTGGTTGCCCTGCTCGCTTAATAAACAAACTCCAGCTGGTCCAAAATGCAGCAGCTCGAGTTCTTACTAGAACCAGGAAGTATGAACACATTAGCCCAGTTCTGTCAACACTGCACTGGCTCCCTATTAAACATCGCATACATTTTAAAATCTTGCTTATTACTTACAAAGCACTAAATGGTTTAGCTCCCAGTACTTAACACATTATACTCCATCACGTCTACTGCGGTCTCTAAACTCTGACCTGCTGATAATACCTAGAATATCAAAATCAACTGCAGGTGGTCGATCCTTTTCCTATTTAGCACCTAAACTCTGGAACAGTCTTCCTAGCATTGTTCAGGAAGCAGACACACTCTGTCAGTTTAAATCTAGAATTAAAACACATCTCTTTTCTATGGCATACACATAAAACACTTTTTCAATTAAATGATTATTAGGCTGCATTATCTAGGTCAGCCGGAACCGAACACTTCCCATAACACCTGATGTACTCGTTACATCATCAGAAGAATGGCATCTACGCTAATGTTAGTGTCTCTGTTTTATCCCGAGGTCTACTGCAGTCAGCCGGATCCAGGCCGTGTCCAGATCAGACGGTGGACCTGCACCCAGATGTGACCAACACATGACCCTGAAGTGTCTGCAGAGACCGTGTCATTTAGACTCCCCTTAAGCTGCCTCATCCACACGGCATCCTCAATAAACCTGTCTCCGGTGGATGACTCCGATTGTTTGAATAGTCCTAGTTAATAATTCTTTAAATCGATGTCATCCTCAAAACAACCCGTCTCCAGCGTGTTGCCGATCTTCGAATATTACACTTTAGTAATTGTTTAATCAATACGGCATCCTCAATAAAAACCTGTCTCCGGCGTAATGACTCCGATATTTCAAATTATTTATTTTTAATAATTATTTAATCGATACATCATCCTCAATAAACCCGTCTCGCATGTTGCCTCAGATCTTTCGAATATTCAGATCGATTATGACCTCTGACCTTTAAAATAATAACTTTAATAATAATAATACGCTGTTTGTTAATTGGCCAGAGATGGATAGATGCACATTTATGATGGATAGATGCACATTTATGATGGATAGATGCACATTTATGATGGATAGATGCACATTTATGATGGATAGATGCACATTTATGATGGATAGATGCACATTTATGATGGATAGATGCACATTTACTGATGGATAGATGCACATCTATGATGGATAGATGCACATTTATGATGGATAGATGCACATTTATGATGGATAGATGCACATCTATGATGGATAGATGTACTTTTATGATGGATAGATGTACTTTTATGATGGATAGATGTACTTTTATGATGGATAGATGCACATCTATGATGGATAGATGTACTTTTATGATGGATAGATGCTCATTTTTAATGGTTAGATGTACTGTGCAAAAATCTTAGGTTCGCTAGTATTATTACACACTAAAAGTGCCAGTTATTTAACTCTTTTGCTGTAGTGTGTCAGTAGGAAATATCAGTTTACATTTATAAATTAATTGCCATCAAATGTAATAATCCAGTGAGATTTTTGTATGCATTATGAGTCTGACAATAGTCTCTATGCTAGGGGTGGGCGATATCTCGATATTTAAAATATATTGAGATATTTTTTAAACACAATATGGATTTTGACTTATCGTATATATCAATATATTGTTTATATTTAATTCTGATTCTGCCACTTTGCTTGTTTGCCTTCTCTGTGCTGTGCTCGCCCCCGCCTGCTCGCACTAGGACTAAAATCTTTGCGTGTCACGGCACCCATCACTGCTTAAGGCAGCTCCTCTAAAACCTGCCAGTCCGGTAGATGGATGCGAACGAAACGACAACGCTGTTCTTTTTTTACACAATATGCAATTCCGCCGTTTTTACACAAACTAGTACGCGAGAGCCACTACGGTACGCACATTAGGTCAATATTCACCACTAACCAATCGGTTTGCGCCTGCCTCAAGATCTCTCAGTGTTTACTTCCCACTTTAACTTATATTTTATTCCGCCATTTTTGTGTTTGTAATCGAGCACGCGTCCCGTCATCAAAGCGTTGCGTGTTCGCCTGCCTCAAGATCTCTGTGTTATACAGCTGGTTAAACCGTCACCAGATCGATACAGGAGAGCAAAACCCAGTGCAATCATGACCTTATTTACCACTTAAACTTATATTTTATTCCGCTATTTGTGTTTGTAATCGAGTGCGTGCCCCGTCATCAAAGCGTTGCGCCAAACTTTTTTTAATAAAAAAGGCAATATGTACTTATTTTATTTTACAGTTAAATTATTATTATTATTTATGTAATCAGGGAATTTTATTTTTTATCTTAAATGTTGCAGAAGCACTTTGTTCATATATGCACTGCCTTGAGTTGAGTTGGTTCATTTTTGAATGAAAAGGCAATATGTATTATTTATTCCTTTATTTTACAGTTAAATTATTATTTTTGTATACAGGGATGTTTTTGTTTTTTTTGTCAAATGTTGCAAAAGCACTTTGTAACTACATGAGCTCTTTGCACTTCAATAAAAAAAAAAGACTTTGTGGTATTTGGCATATTTGTTTTTGGAGTTGTTTTTGGGGTGTTATTTTTCCTGTAATGATATTGAGATATATATTGTATATCGAGATATAGCTAAATATATCGAGATATATTTTTTGCTCCATATCGCACAGCCCTACTCTATGCTCAACATGGAGATCTGATCTCATCTTCATTGAGTCTGTCTGTGATTACATGAAGAAACTGAGATGGACTAAATCCAGAAGAACTGAGCCAACGTCTCCCAGACTCTAGAAGAAACCTTCCTGCAGAACTACAGGAACAGGTGTAGGAATAGATGCAGGTGACAAAAGCCGTTTGAAACGCAAAGGGTGCTCACCCCAAATATCCATCTGATTTAGTTAACAGAAGTTCATTCATAAATAAAAGCTATTTATGTTATTATTTTTGACTCCCATCTTAGATAGGGGTGACCGCATCTAGATAATCAGGCAGATAGGGATCTATTTATCCATATTATTTTTGTATTTTTTATATTCTTATATTTATATTCTTATTTCTTATGTAAAGCACTTTGAATTGCCATTGTGTATTGCCATATGTTGTCTTGATGGCGAGTAAAACATGGGCTAATTTTCATTTTTGAGTGAACTATCCCTTTAAATAAACACAAATGGTGGAGGAAGCAAAGGCATGTGTATCAGTATATTACATCAGTGCATTCGCTCTTAAAGTGACAGTAGCCTAATGTTCCTGCTTTGTTCCATTGTAGTTTATTTATCTCTAGCGTTTTAAGTTTTTTACGTCTATTTCATTTGTGCTTTAGTTCTATTGCTTGTAATTATTTTC
Source organism: Gobiocypris rarus (assembly GCA_023029165.1). Lineage (NCBI taxonomy): Eukaryota > Metazoa > Chordata > Actinopteri > Cypriniformes > Gobionidae > Gobiocypris > Gobiocypris rarus. The sequence continues at coordinate 38,817,502 of CM040925.1, read as the reverse complement.
TTTATTCCTAATGCTCCAAATGATTGTTTACTTGTCTTCAGTGAGCATGAGGTCTTTTTTAGTTTTGTTTATTTATGTTATTCAGGCTAGAAATTTGTGACGGGATTTATAATTTCAGCTCAATTTTTATATCCTAAAAACTTTATTTAAAGCACTAAATAACTATATCATGATATATATAATTGTTGTGAAATAAAATACATATTGTGATATAAGATTTCGGTCATATCTCCCACCCCTAATTCTGCATCTTTCTCTACCAGAAAAACTTGCACTCCATTGTTTGTAAAATTAGATGGCTGTGATGTAAACTAGTAGTAAATGAGTATTAAATAAGCTATTTTTAGTATGTCCCACTAGTCAACACAGAAAACTGCACTTTGCTACTCAATATGTCTGTTATCAAATTATTCCCATGCCCCTGGTTATTACAACCCGCTAAAATATGAAACAATGACACACTTCTGAGGATTTCAGCAAGTCTGGACATGCAGGAGTATTTCGAGAAGTCGACTGAAAACACTGAATACAATCATTCATTATTGAACTGTAAAAACCTACAAGAGACTTCTAGATCATTTTTTCTTACCTGGAACCTGTTGCTCAATGTAATCTTTAGAAATAAATGTCAAAAACAAATGTAAACTGAACTGTAAAATAAACAATTTCTTATTAACAATGCCTTTTACCTGAAATCTTCTGCTCGAGGTAATCTTTAAAAACGGACTTCAGAAGGTAGTTGCTGAAGCCCTTCTTCCTCACAAAGCGACAGACCTTCTTCTGTTTGTACAGACAGTTGAAGATGAAGCACGAGCTGATGCTTTTGGGATCTTGTCCGTGTTCCATCAGAGCCAGATTGCAGTTCGGATCACTACAGCAGGCGCGGACACAGTCTTCAGAACGAGTCACCTGAGGAGCAGCCAGGAACGTGGCTCCTTCCTTCACGGATTCATCCGTGTTCAACACAAAATCCTCTTTGCCGTTACTGAATTTCTCCATGCAGGGTTTCACTTCATCCTGAGCCACTGATGGAGCCACATGGAGAAAGATGAGCAGAACCACTGCAGTCCAGAAGAACCAGAGCCGAGCCGGAGTCATTCTCCAACAGAACAAAATCTCGGCTGGTCAAAAATCCCTTTACAAATGATTAAAAAAAACAATCTGAAAAGAAAGAGAAAACTTTCAACATTAACACTTCCAAATAATATTAACATTGTAGCCAGTAGAAATTTTCAATCCATAAAGAATCAATGAGTCAAAAAAAACTAAAAACTAGGGATGCACCGAATATTCGGCCACCGTTTTCGGCCGAAAGACTTTTATCACCAAAACAATACGGCCGAAATGTTGTGATGACGCAAACTGAAACCGCGACCTGTGCTTGTCTAAACGGTCTCAACAAGCAACATGTCTGCGGTGTGGACGTTTGTGGTTCATCTCACATCTGATGACGCATGGGTTTTAACTTGAAAATAATGCTTTGTTTATGTTTCTGTTGATGGATACACATGCTGGCTCCTCAGTGATACACTACAACAACAGCGATAATAAAAGAAAAAAAACGGGTGCAAAACGGTCTCTCTTTGTAAACTTTGTTCAATGCGAGTGCTGCCGTATGTTCGAATATGAGCAGTCGTTTTCGCCGTTATCACCGGGTGTAGAGCCAGAAGACGTGAATGAGAACTCGCGCGCTGTGAGAAGATCTGTCTCTGTGCACTCATCCGAAAGCACACACTCGTCTCACAGCGCGCAAATATTGAGTTCTCTATCAAGTCTTGCGCTTAAACGGACAAACTCACACAAAAAGTATGTCAACATGTCCATCTTGATGAGTATCCTTGCAGACATAGTCTGTTTATGCCTTAAGTGAACTTTATACAGTCGAGAAAGACGATGCCAATCCCTGCATTAGGTCTTAAAGGGGCAGTAGCCTTTACTGCGGTCTGTTTAATCTCAAACAAAAGACAAGGACATCACTCACTGCTCTTGATTGAATAGCTTTTGTAAGTTTAATAAGGATTAATCTTTAATTTAAACAGTTTAATATGTAGTTATTTTATGTTTGATTACTTTATTAAATTGCTGTACCTTTCTGCAGGCCAGTAGGCCTGTACATTATTATTTAATGTACACATGAGTGAGGTCAAGTTAAACATTTTTATTTTATAACATGCATTGTTGCAATGTGCTAAATAAATTTTTGCACAATTTGGAATTGATTTATTATTTGAAACTTTCATATTAATTTATGCAATTGCAATGCCTTGATTTTTAGTAAAGTTACACAGTCATAGCCATAAATGCAATGGTACTAATAATTGGCATAATTTCTTTGGATTTTTCGGTTTTCGGCCTTGGTTTCCTCTTTTTCGGTTTTCGGTTTCGGCCAAGAATTTTGATTTCGGTGCATCCCTACTAAAAACCCAATAAAATCCATATTCGAAACCAATTAGAAAAGAACGAGAACAATTTAAACATTAAAACTTCCAAGTAATAATAATATTAGAGCTAGTAGAATGACTAAATCCATCATGAATTAATGAGTCATTCTCCAAAAGAACAAAACATCAAATAAAATCTCTTAATAAATTATTCAAAACCAATATGAAAAGACAGATTAACCTTTCAACATTAACACTTCCAAATAATATTAACAGAAGAATGACTAAATCCATAAAGGACTAATGAGTCATTCTACAAAAGAACAAACCCTCCCTTAAAATCCCTTTATTAACAATTCAAAACCAATCTGAAAAGAAAGAGAAAACTGTAAACATTATAACTTCCAAAGAATATTAATATTAGAGCTAGTAGAGTGACTAAATCCATAAAGAATCGATAAGGAGTCATTCTCCAAAGCACAAAACCTCTAGTAAAATCCCTTTAAAAATTATTCAAAACCAATCTGATAAAGACAGAGAAAACTGTAAACATTATAACATCCAAATAACATTTATATTATCGCTTTTAGATTGTCTAAATCCATCATGAATCAATGAGTCATTCTCCAAAAGAACAAAACATCCAATAAAATCTCTTAATAAATTATTCAAAACCAATATGAAAAGACAGATAAAAATGTAAACATTATAACATCGAAATGATATTAATATTATATATAGCGATAAGAATGATTAAACGGGTGATGAATTGAGAAATCCACTTTCCCTTGAGCCTTTGGTATATTAAAGGTCATGGTAATATAAGAATATCCTGTAAGTTTCAGAGCTGAAAACATCCTTGTTAGTCAAAGAAAAGCTTTTATAAACACCAGAGGCCTGTTGCATGAAATTAGCAGAACAAACTCTGAGTTTCAGAGTAGGTTTAGAGTTGACAAATCCAGATAAATCCAACCTGGTTTAGATCAAGTTCAATTGTTTCTCAAAGCTTGGTATAAACTTTCTCTGTCAACTCAGGTTTATTACAGAGTTTGCGATTAACTCTGAAGCGCGTGCACCTGAAAGCGTGACACATGCGGCAAACAGCCAATCACAGCGTCTGTTCGATTCACTTCTCTTCTGAAGATTGAGAGATCGTTCTGAAAATTATCATGAAATTAAATGTGTTTAAAGCAGGAATAAACACTGCAGCTGCAGCGACAGTTTGAGATATCTGACTATATCAATGCATGATGTGAATCAAATAAATATGCCAAATAATTATAGGTTCACAAAGAGCTCAAATAAATACACGTTTATAGGAATTATGAATGCATGTTTTATATTTATATATTAAATACTGGATGACGTGTAATTTTCTGCTATTAAATTCAGATAAAACAGAGGTATTACTTATTGGTCCAAAAAACTGCCCACAAAACCTCTCACAATACAACTTTAACTTGGAAGGACGTCCTGTCACTTTATCCACTACAGTAAAAGACCTGGGTGTTATATTAGACCGCAACTTGTCTTTCGAAAATCATATTTCATATGTTACAAGAACGGCATTTTACCACCTTAGAAACATTGCTAAGCTACGTAACATGCTATCTATTTCTGATGCAGAAAAGTTAGTTCATGCATTCATGACCTCGAGACTAGATTACTGTAATGCTTTATTAGCTGGTTGTCCTGAATCCTCAATAAACAAGCTACAGTTAGTCCAAAACGCAGCTGCTAGAGTTCTTACTAGGTCAAGAAAATATCATCATATAACACCAATTTAATCATCTCTACTCTGGTTACCTATTAAGTTTCGTATCAATTACAAAGTATTGCTACTGACCTATAAAGCCCTAAATGGTTTAGCTCCAGTGTATTTAATGGATCTTCTATCGCCCTACAATCCATCGCGCTCTTTAAGATCACTAAACTCGAGGCTTCTGGTCGTTCCTAGGATATCTAAGTCCACTAAAGGAGGGAGGGCATTTTCACATTTAGCTCCTAAACTCTGGAATAGTCTTCCTGATATTGTTCGAGGTTCAGACTCGCTGTCCCAGTTTAACACTAGATTAAAGACGCATCTCTTTAGCCAAGCATTCACATTATAATTACCTTTATACTACAGTTAAATCAGATCAAAAGCATTAATATTCTGAACAGCAGCTATGCTAATTATTTCCCATCTGCTTTTCTGTTATTATCTCGGGACACTAGTCCTGAGGTAAATAGTTGGTCAGCTCCAGTTTGTATCCAGCCTCTCATGGAGACTTCAGATGCCCCAACACCTGTGATGAGACGACTCAACGCCAGCGCTGTTATAGCGGCCTAAAATAATACATGATTGATTAACTTTTTCTAACATTTTTTAATGTACATTTATGAAATGCACTTTCTGTAAAGTGTTTGAAACAATGCGACAGAAAAGCGCTATACAAATATATTTGAATTTAATTGAATTTATATTAATATTTGGCTACTTGTCAATATAATATAATAATTATATAAATATATTATACTGTATGAATTAAAAGTAATTATAATTCATATATAATAAATATAATAAATAATTTGCACCAAAAGATGAGCAATTTTGTCTCTAAAGTTTTCTCACTATAAACTGCTTTAACTTAACGAGAGATACAGGGGGTGAGTTTTACTTGCAGCTGATTGGTCCAGTTAGAGTTTGTGATCTCTAACCCAGAATAAAACCGGCTCCAGAGCAGGTTAGTTGTGTAGTGTAAGTTACCATGGTGATTAACACTGCTAAAAACCAATCCACCTTCTTGAGCCCGAAAAACCAGAGTTCACTCAAACTAATCTCATACTTACCTGGGTAGCAATGAAATGCACTTTCTGTAAAGTGTTTGAAACAATGTGTATTGTAAAAGCGCTATACAAATATATTTGAATTGAATTGAATTTATATTAATATTTGGCTACTTGTCAATATAATATAATAATTATATAAATATATTATACTGTATGAATTAAAAGTAATTATAATTCATATATAATAAATATAATAAATAATTTGCACCAAAAGATGAGCAATTTTGTCTCTAAAGTTTTCTCACTATAAACTGCTTTAACTTAACGAGAGATACAGGGGGTGAGTTTTACTTGCAGCTGATTGGTCCAGTTAGAGTTTGTGATCTCTAACCCAGAATAAAACCGGCTCCAGAGCAGGTTAGTTGTGTAGTGTAAGTTACCATGGTGATTAACACTTCTAAAAACCAATCCACCTTCTTGAGCCCGAAAAACCAGAGTTTGCTCAAACTAATCTCAAACTTACCTGGGTAGCAACTGAAACAAGCTTTGTGCAACAGGCCACAGGCCCAGAAAACGAGAGCTCTCAGATATAAATACTGATCAATGACATCATAGAACGGGATCTACAGATAAATGTGTCCGCCTGCTTCTGTAGCCCCGCCCACCGACTCGTGGAGCTAAACGGATCGCGCTACCGAGCGATAAACATGCCGAAGAGAGTAGAGATGTCCCGATACCATTTTTCCCATTCCCGATACCGATAGCTGTGCTCAGGTACCGATAACGATAGCTGTGCTCAATTTTGACAATATCGAGATATCTAAAAAAATTATCTCAGCCCTAGTAAATTGCAGTACTGGGAGAGGAAATATTTTAGATATCTGATATTAATCAAAAATGATATTCGATATATATCTCGATATGTTTGCAATTGCTTTTAAATAAACAAATAAAGATGTATTTTGCCTCCATTAAAAACAACAAAAACTATTTAGATAGAACCAAATAAAAATACAAAAATCAAATATATATTAAAAAACTGCTCAGTCTTCACTCTATAAATTAACTATAGGATACACTAATCCTTAATAAATATATCAAAGTTGTTTAGCCAAGCATGGGGTGGTTTTCTATTTCTCGTTGTTGTTTGATGAACATTAAATATGAATATGAGGTCCGGCCCTTTAAGAGCTGCACGGACCCAATACACTGTAACACACGATTCCTCACTCAACTCTGTACATCGTTCACTAAAGACACACACTACTGTGTTTACCTGAATACTCGCCAGGACGTGCATTTTCACATTTGTTTGACCACTGAAACCCAATAATCCATGAAGGAACTGGAATCGATCGTATGTTGTCTGAATATTATTTTGGCTTATTGGTTGTAGGTTTAGTTTTAGACTGAACTATGTTTTCCAAAGTAATTATTATTTTTATAATGCGTGTTTGTTTCTGTTGCTTTCATTAATGTATGCAATTTCAGCAATATATTTAACTTTCTGCTTCCAGTGTTTAGTGAAAAGCAGAACTTAGATGCGATTATCTGGTAATGTTTTTATATATTTAGTATGCTCTTTAATAAAGAAAAAGTAATTATTATCCGATATTTTCACATTTTACATCGATGGAATAATAGGTAGAATACTTGATTACTAATATTCGATATATCGCCCAGCCCTACCGAGTACTGATCCGAGACCTGGCTGTGTGTCTGTATATACAGCTGTATACACTACTAGCCCTGTATGAATTGCTAGAATTTTTTAATGGTGTGCTTCAGACTTATCCCTAAATAAAATATGAACAAATACACACAGTGAACTTCTGTATTTATTACAGTATTTTTATTATCTGACATACATTTCACAGTATTATTTATTTTTCTTAAGAGAAAAAGAACTTCAAATGCAGCTAAATCTACTGTAGGCTATAACAGTGGCCTAATATATTCTGTCAATTTCTAAAAGTGAAACGGTCTATCGCAGACCTTTGAGAGTCTGTGTTTATATTCAGTTTTCTCAAATGAAACGGTAAATTCTCATTAAGTGACGGTTTATATAAATCATATAGTGACACAGGGCAGAGACTACAGACAGCAAGCGTGTGTGTGTGTGTGTGTGTCCGCCATCCACACAGAATTTGCAGGAGTAATATTTAAATAATATTTTGCAGTTTAATATTCACAGACACGAATTCGGCTACAGTCCGGAGCCCAGCGCTTAGATTAACACGGAGCGACTGAACTGCATTTCCGAAGAAGAGCCGTGCAGCGGTTAAGCGCTAAGGGTCCATAATAGGGTCTTGTTTAAGAAAATGGTATCGGATCGAACATGGGCTCAAGTACTCGCCGATACCGATGCCAGAATTTGTTGTGGTATCGGTGATATTTCCGATGATAGTATCGGAATCGAAACAACTCTAGAAGAGAGTAAGATATTGTGCTGTGCCTGGTTGTGGAAGAACAGTCAGTGCATAAGCTCCCTTCGGATTCTAATATTAGGAATGCATGGATGAACTTTATTTTTAATGAAGTTCCAGCTCACGTGCGGAAGAGATTGCATACTCTGTTTGCTTAATTTCACTGCGGAATCGTTTGTAAACAAGACACAGGTCGAGACTTGCAGAGATATTGAGATTAAAACACAATGCTTTGCCAACACGAATGGTGCAACACACTTATTATGCGAGTAAGACATGTTTTTATATGTTATAGTATTGCATTGTTACAGATCGTACTGATTATGTGTACGATACTCTGTCACAGCCTGGAGAATCTTTTATTTGTTAGTTCTTTGCGATTCGGGATCAGACTCTGATATGTATGGGTCAGGGCTCGCAAAGCCCAACGTCCCGTGGCCACCAGAAGCCCTGAATTTATAATAGTGAAATAACATTAATTTCTTGATTTGCGCTGTTCATTATTGATTGAAGAGCGTGTGCCCGCTCGTGAGTGTGCGGTTCGCGCTTATATCCACCGATCGGCGGGCCAAGTAATAAAAAAATAACATTCCAATCAATCGTGGGTGGATGAGAGATAAATCATTGTGTTTGTTTGATAAATACGTCTTGAGAGCATTGTGAGAGAATCATTCCGCTTGCCGCTTTCAAAACAATCCCTCACGTGAACTGATAGGGGAGCAGAAGCTCATTAAATATGCAAATCTTATCCAATCCTAGCCGTGGACGTTTACTTCAAAGTCTCCAGTGCGGCACGACCATTAAAACAGAGAGCCTCAAACCCAGGGTAGAAAATAGCCTATTACTGATTAATTATGGTGTTTTTGAAAGTCAAAACCACACGAACGTCATAAGCTGACCTCAGACAACAGTATAAAAAAATTAAAAAGCCAGTTCATGACACGTTTTAAATCCATAAAGAATCAACGCGTCATTCTCCAAAAGAACAAAATCTCCATTAAAACCCTTTATAAATGATTCAAGACCAATCTGAAAAGAAAGAGAAAACTTTAAACATTAAAACTTCCAAATAATATTAATATTATAGCTTTTAGAATGACTAAATCCATAAAGAATCAATGAGTCATTCTCCAAATCCAGTCAATTGCTTTAGAAATTATTCAAAATCATTCTAAAGATGGAGAAAACTGTAAACATTAAAATTTCCAAATAATATTAATATTATAGCCAGTAGACTGATTCAATCCATAAAGAATCAATGAATCATTCTCCAAAAAAAAAAAATCAATTTATAAATGATTCAAAATTATTTGAAAAGAATGAGAACAACTTAAACATTAAAACTTCCAAATAATATTAATATTATATATAGCCACTAGCAGAATTACTGCATACATACATAATGAGTCACTCAAAACCTCCAATAAAATCCCTTTGTTAATGATTCAAGAACAACTTAAACGAAGAAAACTTCAAAGTAACATTTATGTAATAGCTTTTAATTTCCGCAGACTCCCAAATATGATCAAAATTATTCAAAAACAATCGGAAAACTGTAAACATTAAAACATTATAGCTTATAGAATGACTAAATCCATCAAGAATCAATTAATCATTCTCCAAAAAACAAAACATCCAATAAAATCACTTTGTAAATGATTCAAGAGCAATTTAAAAGGAGGAGAAAACCAATATTTATATTAATATCTTATATTAATATTTCAACAGAACCCCAATATATGATCATCCAATCTAAGGCATCTACATAATTTCAATTGCAAAAAATATATATATTATTTATATAATTTTCAAACTTACTATAGTACTGTATTATTATATATTGTATTAATTATATATTTAAGAAGTCAACTATTGAATATGACAATTCATATATAGTTATTTAACAACTCTCCAGTTTAACAGCCATCTTTACACATGTGAATTAAACTGTTGTGACATTGAGATGACTGTGACAAAATGTGTAAATTACCCAAATTCAACCTATAAGACTCAAAATCAATCTGAGAAGATTAAAAACGTATTAATTTACAGAACAATACATTATAATTTCCCTTGATCAAGTCTAAAAAGAGTTTAAACACGCCATAAAAAGGTCAAAAAAAAGTCACGTCAAAAAGTAAAGTGAAAACTATATTGATAACTTAAGGCAATCACAATTCGATTTATGAAACAATATCTTAGATTTACAACACAGTATTGTTGAATATCTCTGGTTTAACCAAACATAAACATTACAGGCCGCCTGAGGAAAAACGCAGTAGATTTTAAACCGTTTTCGACCGTTAAACATTTAAACTTCTTACCTGTTAAACGGCACTTTAAGCGTTCGTCTCCTCCAAAACGGTGTCGTCCCTCGCTGACCAGACGGAAAAACGTCGTTTAAACTAGTTTCGATAGAAATGTGTCGTTGTTTCCAAGTAAACCTCCGGTGGATCCGGAGCTTCAGGTGTGTCCGATACCGAGAAGGAGATACCTGCGCGAGCAGGAAGTGATGACGTCAGACGTCACTCAGAGTCAGACTCCGCCCCCCACACAGGCACTCGCTGCATTATTCATTTACATCTGTCTGTCTTTCTAATGTCTGATTGTTGTCTGAATCTGACTCTGTCAGATAACAGCATCACTCACCCACAGGATAACACATGATGTCTGTGGCTATTGTGCGTGTCTGTCACTTCTGTAATGAAACATTAAAGGGACAGTTCACACAAAAATGAGCATTCTGTCCTCAAGTCGTTCCAGCCGTGTGTACAGTTCTTTGTTCTGTTGAACACAAAGAAAGATATTTCATAGGATGTTTTTTTTTTTAACCAAACGCATTGACTTCAATAATATTTTTCCCCACTATAGAAGTCAATTACGGCAAGCCGTTTTAACATTTAATCCTTAAAACGTGCACTTCTATTTGCATGCTACTAGTACTTACTCATTAGCTAGTGCTTATTATTTAGATACAAGCCATTTTTAGAGGTAATAGGAGGTATAGGACACAAGTTTTTATTTTAATGGATACTGTCTGGTACGGTACTTATTGTTTCATTAATACAGGGTATACCGAAAGAATGTAAGAGAAATGTGACAACATGCCCCATAGGTGGGGGACATTGTAACATGACCAAATGACAGCTTAAAATGTTATATGATTTAATCAAAACAATATCCATGACAAGCTAAAAAAAAATTGTCAAAAAAAAAAATTCTTTTAAAATAAAATGATTTTTTTTTCAGTAAAAAAAATAAAAAAAAAAATAGTTTGACAACAAACACATCACCAAATACAGCTCTACAGTTAAAAACAGAATAATAATGAATAATTTCTGAACATTGACTCTCAGTCATTATTCACCATTCATAAAAGTATAGAATAGCATATTTCTAGGGGCTCATTGTAACGCAGTGTGACAACACACCCCACCTGCACAACTTGTGCACAATTTGTGATATCTTCCAAAGATTTTTTAATTGTGGCGCAAATTTTTCTCTAAATAATGTTAATTTGGCAATTAGTAAATACACAAAGTTTCGTCATCCTGGCATGTGTGGAAACTTTTAAACCATGCATGTTACAACTAACCCCGCGTTAGGTTGTGCCCCGTGCTCACCTACTTATTTTGATAATGACTAATTATGCTTTTGTTACTAAAAATGTTTTGCCATTGACTTCTATGGGGATCTTCATTCAGATATCGACTATTCGGTTCTGACTCGTGTGTAATCCAGTTGTGACTATACTCTAAAAAATGCTGGGTTAAAAACAACACAAGTTGGGTTGAAAATGAACAAACCCAGCGATTGGGTTGTTTTAGGCAAACATTTAACCCAACTGCAGGGTTAAAACAACCCAATTGCTGATTTAACTTGTTTTTTACCCAGCATTTTTAGAGTGTATTACCTATTTATTACACGCTAAAAATGCATGTTAAAAACAACACAAGTTGGGTTGAAAACGGTCAAACCCAGCGATTGGGTTGTTTTAACCCAGTGAATGGGTTGAATGTTTGCTTAAAACAACCCAAACGCTGGGTTTGACCGTTTTCATCCCAACTTGGGTTGTTTTTTACCCAGCATTTTTAGAGTGTATTACCAATTTATTACACGCTAAAAATGCATGTTAAAAACAACACAAGTTGGGTTGAAAATGGACAAACCCAGCGATTGGGTTGTTTTAGGCAAACATTTAACCCAACTGCAGGGTTAAAACAACCCAATTGCTGATTTAACTTGGGTTGTTTTTTACCCAGCATTTTTAGAGTGTATTACCTATTTATTACACGCTAAAAATGCTTAAAAACAACACAAATTGGGTTGAAAATGGTCAAACCCAGCGATTGGGTTGTTTTAACCCAGTGAATGGGTTGAATGTTTGCTTAAAACAACCCAAACGCTGGGTTTGACCGTTTTCATCCCAACTTGGGTTGTTTTTAACCCAGCATTTTTTTGTGTGTAAGTACTAGGTACTAGTACGTATAGCTATAGTCCATATTAAATCGATACTACTTATTCATATTTATTCCAGATGTTACTAGTAATATTTTTAATTGAACTCTACAGTGGCCGTTCTTCTGACTAGTCATAACATAATACGAGTAAAAAGGCTGTGTGACTAGAAAGATAAGAAATGTTAGTTACAATTAAAAAAGATAGTGTAAAATAAATAAGTACTTATATCTATTGAATATGTCTATTTAATAGGTTTTAGTATTTAATAATAAGTACTAGTACTTAACAGAATCGTATGTAAAAATAAGTCAATGGGTGCCGTTACAAACATTCTTTAAAATATCTAACAAAGAAACTTCTGGAAGGACATGAGGGTGAGTAATGACAAAATGTTCATCTCTTTAAATATACAATTACCTGCATTCTGAGTGAAGGGGTTGTTTTAACATGCATTTATTTTATTAAAGATTTTTATGTTTAACTTCTGTTATAAAGTGTCTATTAAAGGCCGATGAAGTTTCATTTCCTTATTGAGATGCATCACTCACCACAAACCTCAAGAAGGACTTTTTGAAGTGCAGTTTAACGCTGTCAACCTTTCTGAAAAGTTTAACTGAAATATATCATGTGCTTTTCAGTCGCTTCACGTTGATTTATTCTAATAAGATGCCCTTTAAACACACACTATCTGAATGAATGCCTTAGCTCCACTGGATGGTGATGTCAGTGCCAACCTTTTCCTTTTATGGGCATGCATGCAGTGAATGTCACTCCGTCTGAGGTTTGAGGTAAACACTGCACTGAGGTGAGATTGGCATTTTTGTTTCTGTAACGGAAACTTATTTTCAGTGCATGTGTGGTATGACATGAGCAAACCACTCGACATCATTTTGCAACACATCCTTTAAAGTATTCATTTTGATGCAACACTGACACACCATTGTTGAGAACACACTAGATGTTGGTACATTAGTCTGCATTAAATCCTACTATGACACTGACATGAAGGGTGGATTTACAGTGTTTATTAATTTAGCCCAGCTTCAAGAGAGTGAATATGCACTTGTTTCGTAATTAATCAATTGTCAAATCAACACTGTGAACTAGAGGTCTACAGGGAGGACCCGAGACCTGACCCAGGACCTGTACGTGTTCGGGTATATATATTTTAAAAGGTCAGACGGTTCCGGGTCGGGTCCCAATCTATTACTTCGCGTCCGGTTCTGTTTAACGTTGTGTGTAATACCCGAGTCGATCAGAGTCAGTCAGCGCTGTCTGTGTTTTGTAACATGCAACTTGTGTGTGTGACCTTGGAAATAAGGTGAAAAGCACAAGCGTGCCCAGCCGTCAGAAGCTTTAATGCAAGCGCACGGTGGTCATGAGTTTTCCTGTTTCTATTTGTGCAGCAGTAAATGCAAACAAACAATCTCAAACTGCTTGCAGCCTTTCACTCACACTTAACATATTTCAAATCAGCAACAACATCTCTGAGGATTAATGTTTTCTATGAAGCTCAAGTTGCGTTAAAAAGCATAGGCTACATTTCAGGTTGCTCCAGCGAATGCATGTGCAGTCTCAAGAGCGCACTTCATAGTAATATAATTAATTAACCGTCTTGTTATATCTATACTTCTGGTCAGATTTGGATCAGAGATGATTTTAAAGGGGTGATGAATTGAGAAAGCAACTTTCCCTTAAGCCTTTGATATATTAAAGGTCATGGTAATATAAGAATATCCTGTACGTTTCAGAGCTGAAAACTTCCTTGTTAGTCAAAGAAAAGCTTTTATAGACACCAGGCCCAATAAACGAGACAATGATGTCATGGGAAGAAGAAACGCAACTCAGCTGATGATTATGTATGCGTGCTTCTGAAGCCCCGCCCACAGAGTCGAGCAGTGATCAAAGTAATATATTGCTGTCAATAAATAAAAGTAAAATCATTGTGTTTGTTCGATAAAGACGTTAACGAGCCCTGTGATCGAGAGAATCATTCCGGTTGCCGCTTTCAAAACGATCCCTCCCTAATGTGAACTGAACTGAGAGGGGAGCTGAAGCTCATTAAATATGCAAATCTTATCCAATCATAGCAACCATCCACAACACCCTAGCAACCTAATAGCAATACACTATTAACCCACTAAATACATATGCAACTGCATAGCAACACCTTGGCAACCATCCACAACACCCTAGCAACCTAATAGCAATACACTATTAACCCACTAAATACATATGCAACTGCATAGCAACACCTTGCCAACCATCCACATCACCCAAGCAACTTAATAGCAATACACTATTAACCCACTAAATACATATGTAACTGCATAGCAACGCCCTGGCAACCATCCACAAAACCCTAGCAACTTATTAGCAATACACTATTAACCCACTAAATACATATGTAACTGCATAGCAACGCCCTGGCAACCATCCACAACACCCTAGCAACTTAATAGCAATCCACTATTAACCCACTAAATACTTATGCAACTGCATAGCAACACCTTGGCAACCATCCACAACACCCTAGCAACCTAATAGCAATACACTATTAACCCACTAAATACATATGCAACTGCATAGCAACACCTTGGCAACCATCCACAACACCCTAGCAACTTAATAGCAATACACTATTAACCCACTAAATACATATGTAACTGCATAGCAACACCTTGGCAACCATCCACATCACCCAAGCAACTTAATAGCAATACACTATTAACCCACTAAATACATATGCAACTGCATAGCAACACCTTGGCAACCATCCACAACACCCAAGCAACTTAATAGCAATACACTATTAACCCACTATATACATATGTAACTGCATAGCAACGCCCTGGCAACCATCCACAAAACCCTAGCAACTTAATAGCAATCCACTATTAACCCACTAAATACTTATGCAACTGCATAGCAACCATCCACAACACCCTAGCAACTTAATAGCAATACACTTTTAACCCACTAAATACAAATGTAACTGCATAGCAACGCCCTGGCAACCATCTACAACACCCTAGTAACTTAATAGCAATACACTATTAACCCACTAAATACACATGTAACTGCATAGCAACGCCATGGCAACCATCCACAACACCCTAGCAACTTAATAGCAATACACTATTAACCCACTAAATACATATGCAACTGCATAGCAACACCTTGGCAACCATCCACAACACCCTAGCAACTTAATAGCAATACACTATTAACCCACTATATACATATGTAACTGCATAGCAACACCTTGGCAACCATCCACAACACCTAGCAACTTAATAGCAATACACTATTAACCCACTAAATACATATGTAACTGCATAGCAACACCTTGGCAACCATCCACAACACCCTAGCAACTTAATAGCAATACACTATTAACCCACTAAATACATATGCAACTGCATAGCAACACCTTGGCAACCATCCACAACACCCTAGCAACTTAATAGCAATACACTATTAACCCACTAAATACATATGCAACTGCATAGCAACACCTTGGCAACCATCCACATCACCCAAGAAACTTAATAGCAATACACTATTAACCCACTAAATACATATGCAAACTGCATAGCAACACCTGGCAACCATCCACATCACCCAAGAAACTTAATAGCAATACACTATTAACCCACTATATACATATGTAACTGCATAGCAACGCCCTGGCAACCATCCACAAAACCCTAGCAACTTAATAGCAATCCACTATTAACCCACTAAATACTTATGCAACTGCATAGCAACCATCCACAACACCCTAGCAACTTAATAGCAATACACTTTTAACCCACTAAATACAAATGTAACTGCATAGCAACGCCATGGCAACCATCCACAACACCCTAGCAACTGAATGTCAACACAATATTAACCTGCAAAATACATATGCAACTGCATAGCAACGCCTTATTTATTGTGACTTATTTATTTACTTGTTAATAACAATTTGCTGTGGATATAATAGGGTCCAGTCGGATCTGTGTCTGCATGGACCCAGCTTTCAAATGATAGACGGGTCCGCGTCGGTTCCGTGTAGCACGTTTACGGGTCTCTTCGGATTCGGGTACACATTTTTGGACCTGTGAAGACCTCTACTGTAAACCCTAATGCACACAAAAAAATAATTAGTTTGAGTAGAGCCAACTCAAATTAAACAAATTAGTTCAAACTAATGAAGTATTTAGCACTTGCTTTTTCTTTTGAGTTCTCAAAACTGACACATTTCCAGTTATCTGAATTACTTCATTGTTTTAAATTTTATTAACTTGTTTCTTTTCATTTAGACAAACTTAAATATCTATTTCCCAGCATGCTTTGCCATGACACTCGAATCGGAGAGTAAATGCCAAAAATAAATTTTAATTTATTCTGAACTTTAAATATTTGAGTAAGCTAATTCATACATTTAAATAAAAATTATCAGCATATATTTTTAGTAGTGGAAACTTGGCTAGCTTTAACTAACTAATTCAATAAATGCTACCTTGCTAATCAGTTACACAATGCTTCAATAGCATTAGCATTGCATTAGCGCTTGCTGAATGAGGACAGCAATATAAAACATTTAACATCTGTTCTCAAACTAATCTCATCCTCCACTCGTCCAAAAAACCCAACATAACAGAAACTCACATAAAAAAACATTAAACTAAATCTCCACCTTAACATCAATCTCCCACAAAAAAAAAAAAAACATCATATAACACTCATGAGTACAAAATAAAAATCTGCAAGTTCTGCTTACTCAAACTTTACATTTCTTAACTTTATTGAGTTCTAGTGGTGTTTTGGGCACTTGAGAGTCACTTTTCAACCACTAAAAACATCCGGATGCTCTAAAACACTTACCTAAAAAGACCTTGATGTACTAAAACTGATATTAAACAATCAAATTCACTGGACAGTATTAGCGCAGTAACACGACTTAGTCCAGTAATCACATGTGTTGACAGGCTTTTAGAGCGCGCTCAGCGCGCGCGCGAATGAAATGTTTAACCGGCAAGGCTTTAAAATGCATGCAAATAATGAACTTTCGTGATTGTGAATAACTAGTGAGTATAATTCTCGGACACCAGCATTTCAAGCGTGGCTAAACACCTCCTAACTTTCGTGCATTTGATTGGATATTTGCTCATATCAGCGCGTAGAATCACAATATTTCAAATGGAGAGAAATAGAAATAACTAATTAAATGCAAAACCGAGAAAACCGCAATTCACAAGCGCGAACGGTTCAATATTTTATTGAGAACTGTGGCATCCCTAATATATATATATATATATATTAGGGATATATATATGATTGCGCCAGGATTTTGACCTTCTTTGACTGAAGTAATGAAGCAGGGTAATACTAGATGAGATTCATATGATGTGAGGTAAAAAATAAATACTGTTGTGTTAGAAACTCGCAGAAACCGATCGTGTCTTAAGACATCAATGTGTCAGCACAAGCCACAGGGTTGAATAAAAAAAATAACATTGATTTCTCAATGTTAAGTGGTCTCTTAATTTTTTCCAGAGCTGTATGTTAAGAGCTAGAGGCTCGCTCCACATGACATCCTTCCTGACCTGAGACCTGCTACCTTTGCGTTAGTTATGCGCAGTTGCGCTTAAGAAAACCACACGTCGTTGGACGTGTCAAACATCAATTTAAAGAAAAATATTAACATAGAGTAATAATCATGAATATTTTGAATGGGACTCGAGTGGACTCGGAAATAAGTCAGAGTCCTAATATGTTCGCGTACGAGTCAATTCCGAGTCCAAATGCACCCAAGTCCATGACAAGACCGAGACCATTAAAATATGGTTCGAGACCGAGTCTTGAGTACACAACACTGTCACAGTAAACCGTAAATGAGTTGGAAAAACTCAAATTCTCAAAAACTCAAATTTTTTAAGTTAAGAAATTTAAAGTTTAAGTAAGCAGAACTTGCAGATTTTAATTTTGTAGTCATACATTTCAGCTGCTCTGCGCTTGAAATATTTAATAAAATAAATAAAAATATCATGTAATCTCAAAGTTTTAGTAGTGAAAACTCCTGGCAAGTCTTTTTCTTGCCAACACCAGGTCACTTCACAAAAATGCATGAGCTGCGATTGCGAATTACAACAAACAGCTTGAATTACTGAGTGATGATATTAACAGAGACTTGGCTGGATCAAAATAAACCAAACCAACAAACCATAGAGAGCCTCTGCTGCACAGTGTGGTTTAAAAGCTGCACGGAAGAGAACAGAAAGGACCTGCGTCGGGTAGAGCTTGGCATGTCCACACTCATCTACTCTGCTTGACTTCAAAAACTGTATTTTAAAAGACCCCACTCATCCTGGACATCACCTGTTCTCCCCTCTAACCTCTGGAAGAAGACACAGACTAATTAAATGCAAAACAATCAGACTGAAAAACAGCTTCTTCCCCCAGGCAGTTACTTTTCTGTGATCTATCTATATAGAATTAGATGAATTAGAGCGGAGACTGCGAGCCAAACCTTCTCGTCCAACATCAGTGGCTGACCTCACAGATGCGCTTCTAGAAGAAAGGTCAACAATTCCCGTAAACACACTCCTAAACCTTGAGGAAAGCCTTCCCAGAAGAGATGAAGCTGTTAAGAGCTGCAAAGGGTGGGACAACTCCATATTAAACCCTACGGATTAAGAATGGGATGGCATGTGCATGTAAAGGCAGGCGTCCCAGAACTTTTGGCAGTATAGCATGTCTGAATTCACAGTACTCACAAAAGAGTAGGTAAAAAGTACTCGGATGATAAAAAGTATTCTGAGGTGTGCATATGTTGGTCACTACTACCCCATGAAGCCACAGATGAGGATCTATGATGGGCAGTGAAGCGACACAACTGATGCTGGTAGGTCATATGACAAGGACAACATGCCGGATGTAGCACGTCCGGATTACATTCATGCTACACACATTCATACTATACAGAACATACTTTTTAGCAGCCGTGAAGTAAACACTTGTTTAAAACAAGTACCTACTCAAGAGAGTATGTGAATTTGGACAGCCATCCTTTCGCCCTTCAGGTGGACATTCCGGCATGATGTCACGTGAAAACTATGTGTTAAAGTTAGTGCTATCAAATCAATTAATCGCGATTAATCGCGATTAATCGCATCTAACACTAGGTAAAATGTGACAATGAATCATTAGTATTAGTTCATATCAGCTTAGGTTTGCTCTGTGTGGATATATTGTTCTGTTTCAGTGATGTTTTCTGACTCAACGTTGAAGGGAAAGGATATCTTCCATGTTGTGTCTAATGGCGTGTTTGCAAGAATTGTTTAAGAACATGAACAGTCTTCAGGACCGGATTTATGACTCACTTATGATAGGTGCTTATGAATGAGAACAGATATATTGTCTTTAAATAACCACATCGGCGTAAAACAACAAACACCATTGTTTTTTCTGTGACCTAAAATAGTTTGACAATGAATCCTCAATCATTTTCAACAGCTTTTGGAAATGTGGAGAACTCTGTCTTGAACTTCAAATTTGACTCTAAACATATCAGTCTCTGAGTGTGTTGTTGTTGTTTGTTTTGTTCAACTCCCAGAGAATGCATGAACTGATTAAATGTACACCTTGAATGCAATGCAAGTCACTTTAGATAAAAGTGCATAAAATGTGAAATGTTGTGTTCAAAGCCAAAGTTCATATACAGCTCTTCACTACAGACACTAGATGGCAGTCACACATAAAGCTCCTGAATATGGTCCTCACACCATTCTGTGGGAGTAAAGACAACAATGCTGAGCTTTGATAACACAGCCAATACTCGTTGACTCATGCTGGACTGATGCCATGAAGAGACAAAGACACACACACACATTCACACACCAGATCACCCTCAGCCTTCTTACGTAAGCACTGAAATACACTGACCATGCATTTACATCACTGACATACTATAACGCTTTTAAGCACATTGTGCATTGAAGGAGAGACCTATGTCATATCTAGAGACCACAATATCACAGAGTCTTTTCATTTGGACAAGTAAGCGACCACCCATGCACAACACCCTAGCAACTGCATGGCAAAACATTATTAACCCACCGATCACAAATGCAATTGCATAGCAACGCACAATATTAACCACTCAGAACACCTTAGCAGCTGCATGGCATCCACTATTAACACACAGGAGACATATGCAACTGCATAGCAACGCCCTGGCAACCATCCACAACTAGCATAATAGCAATGCACTATTAACACACAGGAGACATATGCAACTGCATAGCAACGCCCTGGCAACCATCCACAACACCCTAGCAACTGAATGGTAACACACTATTAAACCACAAAATACATATGCAACTGCATAGCAACGCCCTAGCAACCATCCACAACACCTTAGCAACCTGAATAGCACACTATTAAACCCACAAATACATATGCAACTGCATAGCAACACCTGGCAACCATCCACAACACCTTAGCAACTGAATGATAACACACTATTAAACCACAAAATACATATGCAACTGCATAGCAAATGCCCTGGCAACCATCCACAACACCTTAGCAACTGAATGATAACACACTATTAAACCACAAAATACATATGCAACTGCATAGCAACGCCCTAGCAACCATCCACAACACCTTAGCATCTGAATGATAACACACTATTAAACCACAAAATACATATGCAACTGCATAGCAACGCCCTAGCAACCATCCACAACACCTTAGCATCTGAATGATAACACACTATTAAACCACAAAATACATATGCAACTGCATAGCAACGCCCTAGCAACCATCCACAACACCTTAGCAACTGAATGATAACACACTATTAAACCACAAAATACATATGCAACTGCATAGCAACGCCCTAGCAACCATCCACAACACCTTAGCAACTGAATGATAACACACTATTAAACCACAAAATACATATGCAACTGCATAGCAACGCCCTAGCAACCATCCACAACACCTTAGCATCTGAATGATAACACACTATTAAACCACAAAATACATATGCAACTGCATAGCAAATGCCCTGGCAACCATCCACAACACCTTAGCATCTGAATGATAACACACTATTAAACCACAAAATACATATGCAACTGCATAGCAACGCCCTAGCAACCATCCACAACACCTTAGCAACTGAATGGTAACACACTATTAAACCACAAAATACATATGCAACTGCATAGCAACGCCCTAGCAACCATCCACAAAACCTTAGCAACTGAATGATAACACACTATTAAACCACAAAATACATATGCAACTGCATAGCAACGCCTTAGCAACCATCCACAACACCTTAGCAACTGAATGGTAACACACTATTAAACCACAAAATACATATGCAACTGCATAGCAACGCCCTAGCAACCATCCACAACACCTTAGCATCTGAATAATAACACACTATTAAACCACAAAATACATATGCACCTGCATAGCAACGCCCTAGCAACCATCCACAACACCTTAGCATCTGAATGATAACACACTATTAAACCACAAAATACATATGCAACTGCATAGCAACGCCCTAGCAACCATCCACAACACCTTAGCATCTGAATGATAACACACTATTAAACCACAAAATACATATGCAACTGCATAGCAACGCCCTAGCAACCATCCACAACACCTTAGCAACTGAATGATAACACACTATTAAACCACAAAATACATATGCAACTGCATAGCAACGCCCTAGCAACCATCCACAACACCTTAGCATCTGAATGATAACACACTATTAAACCACAAAATACATATGCAACTGCATAGCAACGCCCTAGCAACCATCCACAACACCTTAGCAACTGAATGATAACACACTATTAAACCACAAAATACATATGCAACTGCATAGCAACGCCCTAGCAACCATCCACAACACCTTAGCATCTGAATGATAACACACTATTAAACCACAAAATACATATGCAACTGCATAGCAACGCCCTAGAAACCATCCACAACACCTTAGCATCTGAATGATAACACTATTAAACCACAAAATACATATGCAACTGCAAAGCAAATGCCCTGGCAACCATCCACAACACCTTAGCAACTGAATGGTAACACACTATTAAACCACAAAATACATATGCAACTGCATAGCAACGCCCTAGCAACCATCCACAACACCCAAGCAACTTAATAGCAATACACTATTAACCCACTAAACACATATGTAACTGCGTAGCAACGCACTGGCAACCATCCACAACACCCTTGCATTGACAAGCACCACATTTTCTTCAGAAAATGTATTTCTTTTTCTTGAAAATAAAGTGTTTTAGGGAATGTGCACCCAGTTTCATCGGCTGGCCCTATTTTTGAGTCTTGGCTTGGATGAATGAATTTGTTGGCTGTGAAAGATGAGCTGCCGTGATGCTCAATAATTCAGAGTTTGTAACAGACGGCACATCGTCAGGAGAAGCAGCGGAGCTGCACTTGACTGATATGCCATGACAAAACAAAAGGAAAAAGAGGCAGTCTTTGTTTTTATCGAAATCGGATCTTTGGAATAGCCGAAGCTTGCCTTTTGTCCGGCCTGCTGTACACTTTGACATGGGAATACACCCCAGAAGTCTGTTTGGACAGCTTGAAGCAATGTTTGATGCACTGCGGGCACCAGAAATGTGTTTCTCGCATATCAAGTTTTGCTCTGTCCAAACCACTACAGACTGTTGCATTGCTGCGTCTCCTCATTCATTATTTATTAAGGTGCGCCCATTTAGTTTCAGGCCTTATCAGTCACACGCCAGATAATGGCAGCTATGAAAGACATGGTTGATTTCTAATGCATGTTGGAGGCTTTCTGACAGGTGAGCATATTGATATTCTTCACTGGTAGACACAAGTGACTGCACTTCCGTCATACTTGAGCCTGATACAGATGCAAGATAAAAGGAAGGGCCGTTCACACAGAACGCGTTTTTACATTCCACTCCGCTTCTTTTCAATAGACCTTATTCACAGCAGCGCCATTTTTTATTTTTAACAGAAATGAAAGCGAGACTATGAATGATAGACATACATGTCTTCAGTGGGTTTTACTATTATTGAAAGTGTTTTTGGATTGTTCTGCTGATGAAATACTGTAAACAATTTCTTTCCTAGAAAAAACTTCAGACAACAATTGTGGAAAATTATAAGTGATCTGCTTTTTTACAGCAGATGCCATTGAAAACACAGTAAGTCTATCCCCTTACAGCCTCGCTTTCATACCTGTCATGGCGCTGCTCTGAATAAGGTCTATTTCAATGTAAATGTTCAGAGGTTGCGCGTCTTTTGAAGCGTCTCATGTATGATACATGCGCTACATACGTATGTTTAAAAAAATGTGTCTTTAGACCTTGCGTTTTTTTCCCATTTCACTGATCTGCGTCAGGGGGTGTTGACACATTTTCTCCATTCCACTGCGCTACTTTTCTATTGTTTTTCTATGTAAACAAGTGCTAGACTGACATCTTTAACCATTGTGGTTGCTTTGTGAACCACCTGTAATTACACAGTGTAACGAAGGCCAGCTAGTAAGAGCTGTGCAGGTAAGTGGCAAGTAGAACCGGAGGGGTTACATTTGGTGCCGTGACCCGGATGGGAGTGAGGTTTAGGGGGGAAGGTGTAATGGAGGCAAGCTAGAAAGAGCTGTGGCTGTAAACTTTCCTTTAGCGTCTTTGTTTGTGCACCCACCTCCTAAGCCGGAGCTGCTGGTTTGAATCCCACTTGGAATTGGGGCGAGTAGGACCGGAGGGGTTACATTTGGTGCCGTGACCCGGATGGGAGTGAGGTTTAGGGGGAAGAGTGTAATGCGGGCAAGCTAGAAAGAGCTGTGCGGGTAAACCTCACTTTAGCGTCTTTGTAAGTGCACCCACCTCCTATGCCGTAGATGCTGGTTCGTGTCCCGCACGGAGCAGGACTTTTAGGACTGGAGGGGTTAAATTGGTGCCGTGACCCGGATGGGAGTGAGGATAAGGGGAGAGTATAACGGAGGCAAGCTAGTAAGAGCTGTGCGGGTAAACCTCACTCCCCAGATCTCAAGAGGCGGATTAGCGACTGACACTAGATATTGTGGTCTTTAGCATCCTTGTTAGCATGCCCATGGCGGAGACGCCAGTTCGATCCAAGCTCGGAGCAGGTCGAGAAGGACCAAAGGGGTTAAATTGGTGCCGTGACCCAGATAGGAGTGAGGTTTGGGGGGAGAGTGTAACGGAGGCAAGCTAGTAAGAGCTGTGCAGGTAAACCTCATTCACCAGATCTCCATAGGCACACTCGCAACTGACGCTAGAGATTGTGTTCTTTGGTGTCCTTGTTAGCGCACACCTCCCATGTCAGAGACAGTTTAAGTCCCGGGCCAAAGCGGGACTGTTAAGACTGGAGGGGTTAAATTGGTGCCGTGACCCGGATGGGAGTGAGGTTTAGGGGGGAGAGTGTAACGGAGACAAGCTAGTAAGAGCTGTGTGTGTAAACCTCACTCCCCAGATCTCCATAGCGCACTAGCGACCTATGCTAAAGATCGTGGTCTAAAGTGTCCTTGTTAGTGTGCCCACCTCCCATGCCGGAGACGCCTATTCGAGTCCCACTCAGAGCGGACATTGCATTGGTCACGTGAACCGGACGGGAGTGAGGTTTAGGAAGAGTGTAATGGAGGCAAGCTAGTAAGAGCTGTGCGGGTAAACCTCTCCCCAGATCTCAAGAGGCGGATTAGCGACTGACACTAGATATTGTGGTCTTTAGCATCCTTGTTAGCGGGTAAACCTCACTCCCCAGATCTCAAGAAGGACCAAAGGGGTTAAATTGGTGCCGTGACCCAGATAGGAGTGAGGTTTGGGGGGAGAGTGTAACGGAGGCAAGCTAGTAAGAGCTGTGCAGGTAAACCTCATTCACCAGATCTCCATAGGCACACTCGCAACTGACGCTAGAGATTGTGTTCTTTGGTGTCCTTGTTAGCGCACACATCCCATGTCAGAGACACCGTTTCAAGTCCCGCTCAAAGCGGGACTGTTAAGACTGGAGGGGTTAAATTGGTGCCGTGACCCGGATGGGAGTGAGGTTTAGGGGGGAGAGTGTAACGGAGACAAGCTAGTAAGAGCTGTGTGTGTAAACCTCACTCCCCAGATCTCCATAGCGCACTAGCGACCTATGCTAAAGATCGTGGTCTAAAGTGTCCTTGTTAGTGTGCCCACCTCCCATGCCGGAGACGCCTATTCGAGTCCCACTCAGAGCGGACATTGCATTGGTCACGTGAACCGGACGGGAGTGAGGTTTAGGAAGAGTGTAATGGAGGCAAGCTAGTAAGAGCTGTGCGGGGGGCGAGTAGGACCGGAGGGGTTACAACAGCGTACTTAGAATGTGGCGCTCAAATTAAAATAAGTTAAACTTTTAAAAAAAAACTTGTCTCTAGACCTTGAGCTTTTTGTCATTCCACTGACCTGCATCTCACATTTTTAACAGCAAAAATGCATTCTGTGTGATCCTGCTCTGGATCTATCAGGGATTCTCCCAAAGGAAAACAATCACAGAGACCGTTCACCAATATTCTCCTTGCACGTTTTCGGCAGCTGCACGGTTATCTGTTGATATGAGATTAATAATTTTATCATTGTAACATCCTGGAAATACTGTACCATCAGCCTTACGGGAAAATGATCTCAGCAGCTGTAAATGGAAACTTTATGATCTGGCAAGCAACTCTTAAGTGACAACTGACATATCAGCTGGTAAGAGAGGATGATTTTGACATATGTGGCTCTTTGCTGATCCCCATTTAATCAAAACGAAGCAAAGTCACATCCATTACCCACCATTTCCTCCTGGCACAGGATATCACAGTATAAGCTCCATTACCTCTGATAATGGAGCAAAGTGTCTGAGCAAAATAAGCGTGCTACAAAACCATATATATATATATATATATATATATATATATATATATATATATATATATATATATATATACACACACATCAATGCCCCAGCAACCTCACAGAACACCCTTGGAATCGCATAGCAACACCCTTCCAAACACTTAGAACACCCTGGCGACAGCTTAGCAACCCCCTAGCAACCAACCAAAACCCCCTAGGAACCACACAGAAACACAGTAACAGCCACTCAGAATATCTTGTCAAACCTTATAACAACCCCCTAGCAGCCACCAAGAACACCCTAGCAACCACATAGCAACACCCTGACAACCATTCAAAACACCCTAACAACAGAACAGCTTAGCAACCTCTAACAACCACCCAGAAGTCCATAGAAACCACACAGCGACAGCCACTCATAATATCTTAACAACAATATACTAATGTCCTATCAACCGCATAGAAACACCCTGGCAACCATTCACAACTGAGTTTTGCACTGACAAATACCACTCGTGTTTTCTTTAAAAAATTAGCAAATTGAATGGTTTTATTTTTTTTTCTAATAAATAGAAAATAAATGATTATTTTCTATAAATTTTTATAGCTTAGCAACCCCCTAGCAACCACTCAGAACACCCACTTTTTAACTTTAATTGCGGATGCGACCTTTGACATCACAGACTGAACAAAATGAAGCGTTGGTCATTGGTTGAGCTAAATTGGTGTTATCTAATTGTGTACTTAAATTTAACAGCTGATTGTAATCCATTACATCCCTTTCTATCAAAGTTATCTGACATTATCAAGATTAATTTGTTCTGACAGTTTAACACAGAGTCATATTTTATTACCATTTTCTAAACTATAGCAAATAAACTCTATATTGTGAGAAATGTTGAAGGTGTCTGAATACATTGACTGTTTTTAAAATGTCAATCTGATAAATTAATAAATATTTTTGTAATTTTTTTTATTCTCCCATTGCATATGAATTACAGTAATAGCCACAAGTGCTTTAACAAGTGTTTTGACCTCTGACACTGATCTTGCATGTTATCAGTCCCGAGTTGAACTATGTTCCCCCTGAACACACACATGAACAAACAACGACAACACGTCTTCATTACTACGCTATAAAGGCAGTAGGCAGTGAATGCAGGAGAGGGGGAGGAGAGAGAGAGAGAGAGAGAGAGAAAGAAAGGTAGGGGAGGGTGTGAGAGAGGCAGAGAGAGAGAGAGGAAGGAGCGAGAGAGGCAGACAGAAGACAGAAGCTAAAGGAGGCTGTCGGACAGAAACAACCCGATCATGAGTCAGAAACACACCGCAGTATAAAGAGTCACAGAGGAGCAAACGACAGCAGGACTGTGACTGAAAGACCCTGTGTTTGAATTTGTGAGACGGACAGAGAGGCAGACAGACAGAGAGAGAGACAGCCGCCTCTTGGACTTCTCCCCGTCCGTCTGAGGTTGTGGCAGGCATGGCGTCGGAGCCGGGCACCCAGTCCAGAGTGATGTTTCAGACCAAAGAGGAGGAGCCTGCCCAACGCAAACTGGGCAAACTAACGGTCAAATACAACCGCAAAGACCTCCAGAGGAGGCTGGACATCGAGGAGTGGATCGACGGGCAGCTGCACCTGCTGTACGACTGCGAGGTAAGACAGATGAGCCGCATTACAGCACATACCTGCAGACGGAAGTTAATAATGCACCAAAATAAACAGCAAGAGCAGATGATTCTCCTAAAACCGATTGAAATATAACCGAGCTCATATTGAGATCTCTGACTTCAGCAAATCTGAGACATTGTTGAGATCTCTTCTGAAACTCACACATGGGGTCTTGTCTCAGGAGAAACATCTGAGACTTCAGTACATTTCTCTATTTAATCTCATGGCTGTTTAGGAGGAACAACTGAGAGAAGTTTTCCTGGAGGGTCACACCATAGTATGTTTTATGAACATTGTTATCATTTATAAAACGTTATTCTATGACATGAGACAGAGCGTTCAAAGCTTCAGAAACTACATGCAGATGCTTTGATACAAAGCGTCTTAAAAACGAGGAACACCACAAGCATAAGTTTTGCATTATAGGTTCACTGGATCTATATGAGCAGGTCTGAATGCACTAATGTTTAAATCCAATACATGATGTCGTCCTTCCTCAGTTTGTAAAAACAAGCAAAAGTCATTATGCATGTACAATGGACATCTACAGGGCAAGAGATTGTGATAAATGTATAAATATAACAAGACAAATACCGTATATATATCCAAGCGGGAATCGAACTGGTGTCTCTGGCATTGGAAGCTAAAGAAGCATCAGTATCTACCCTTTTGAGATCAGGGAATTGAAGTTTACACGCACAGCTCTTTCTAGCTTGCCTCCGTAACACTCTCCCCCATAAACCTTACTCCCATCCGGGTCACGGCACCAAATGTAACCCCTCCGGTCCTACTCGCCCCAATTCCAAGTGGGATTCAAACCAGCAGCTCCGGCATAGGAGGTGGGTGCGCTAACAAAGGCACTAAAGGGAAGTTTACAGCCACAGCTCTTTCTAGCTTGCCTCCATTACACCTTCCCCTAAACCTCACTCCCATCCGGGTCACGGCACCAAATGTAACCCCTCCGGTCCTACTCGCCCCAATTCCAAGTGGGATTCAAACCAGCAGCTCCGGCATAGGAGGTGGGTGCGCTAACAAAGACGCTAAAGGGAAGTTTACAGCCACAGCTCTTTCTAGCTTGCCTCCATTACACCTTCCCCCCTAAACCTCACTCCCATCCGGGTCACGGCACCAAATGTAACCCCTCCGGTCCTACTCGCCCCAATTCCAAGTGGGATTCAAACCAGCAGCTCCGGCATAGGAGGTGGGTGCGCTAACAAAGACGCTAAAGGGAAGTTTACAGCCACAGCTCTTTCTAGCTTGCCTCCATTACACCTTCCCCCCTAAACCTCACTCCCATCCGGGTCACGGCACCAAATGTAACCTCCGGTCCTACTCGCCCCAATTCCAAGTGGGATTCAAACCAGCAGCTCCGGCATAGGAGGTGGGGTGCTAACAAAGACGCTAAAGGGAAGTTTACAGCCACAGCTCTTTCTAGCTTGCCTCCATTACACCTTCCCCCCTAAACCTCACTCCCATCCGGGTCACGGCACCAATACAACCGGTCCAACTCAACATAAGTCCAAATGCTCTACAAAGGATGCTAAACAGTCTTTAACATCCTTGTAAGACTACTATGTGACTAATATGTGTAAGACTACTAAAACGGGGACTGTCTACATAGGGCAAACTTAAGGATCTATCATCCTAAACATAATAAATAAAACACTTTACAGCTCATATAACATAATTATTTGCAAAAGGCTCTTTGCATACAAAGAACTTCTAAGTGCATTACTGGTTGTTTTAACAAACTGAGGGGAAGAGAAAATGCAGAGCGTTAGACTCACATATGGCGCTCATATAGGTTAAGTTATATTGAACCCGGAACAAAGCTCAGACTCTAATCAACATCTCCACTGACGTCATGATTCACTGGTGATGATGAGTTACGAACATCTGGGGATGCGCTACATCTGCCACATCAGAGAGTCTGTATGTGCGCTGTGCATCCCGTGGTTCCATGGAAACAGGGCTCCGGTTGGTTGAGCGGGAGGCAGAGCAGCATGGATGGGATGAGTGTGATGATCGCACATAATGTGACATTTACTCAAGTGCGCTGTGGATGCGGTGATATTTGAGAAGGTCAAGAACAGATCAAGTTGTTTTCTCCCAACATTCCCTCTCTCACATGTGCCGAATATAACCCTGCAGACTGACAGGTGTCAGGTGGTCTAATGCCGATCTCGGCACAAACACTCAAATTATTTACCAAACCTGTGGCAGCTTTTGCATGCACCTTTATGGGTGTGGTAAGACTATTAAATCACATTCTCACTAAGAATGATAACTACCACACCAACACATGATAACGCTCTGTTTTTCTACTGCCGTTTTGTCGCCGGCTGCTTTAAATGCTCAAGCTTGTTAAAGCATGGTGGATTCTGATTGGTTGTCAAAGTCAAAGTATCGTGCATCAGCTGGAAATTCTAGCTGCAAACTGAGATTTCTGGTTAGATAATAGAGCTTAATAGAGACTAATTTACACTCATGCAATGTTTAATATTGCAAACTGAGATTTCTAGTCAGATAAACACATTTTTGTCTAATAAAAGAGATTAATAGTGACTAATTTACACTGCGTTTAGCAGATGCTTTTATCCGAAGTGAATTGCATTGCATTCAATGTACATGTGTTCATGTTCATGCGTTCCTTGGGAATCGAACCCATGCCCTAGTGTTTGAGCTACAGGAATAACTAGTCATTTACCAGATTATTTATTCCTGTGTTAATCTTCCTGGAGTAATGGAGGTGTTTTACTCAATGCACTGGAGGGGTTTGAACAGCCTTTCACTATATTCTACACCACCC
This sequence comes from Gobiocypris rarus, assembly GCA_023029165.1. NCBI lineage: Eukaryota > Metazoa > Chordata > Actinopteri > Cypriniformes > Gobionidae > Gobiocypris > Gobiocypris rarus. The sequence continues at coordinate 38,787,068 of CM040925.1, read as the reverse complement.
TGATAACATGATAATCTGCAGCATGTGCTTTCGTGATATGATATCTTGCATATGACAGCAGGCCGTACACTGGGGTAAAGCTTTCTTTCGTTTTATAGACGCTAGTAAGGGAATGCATGAAGCGAACAAATTGCATAGCTTGAATGCAATGCAAGTTGCATCTGTCAAATGCATAAATGTAAATGTATCAAGGAACAATTACTAAATTCTAATAACGTCAGTATCAAAAATGTAAGACTTCTGTACCAGAAATTCAAGGTTTTACAGGTATTTTTTACTTGGGATGCACGATATGAACATTTTGGTCAATACCGATAACCGATAATTCTTTATATTTGAAAGTCGATAAATCTAAATCCAAATTTTTATATAATTTTTGAGAGTCTGATTACAAAACCAAAAGTCTCACCATTAAAGCCATGTCCCAAACACATAATTATGATGTTCTTATAATTTTATGTAGTCTATATGACAGACTTGCACTGCACACGTTGCACTAAACTGTATTTTCAGTGATTTCAATCATATTTCATATATTCAAACCCATCATGGTGAACAGTGTGCATCTGAAGTGTTTCAGCTGAAGGAAATAATACATTATGTATCAGATTTAATATATCAGACACATTTTCATACCGATATGATGGCCGATATGTCGTGCATACCATATATTTCTTGTGCAGCCGCACTGTCTGTCTTGCGATTGCATCAAATACCTCAAATAAACCAAGACATCTTCAATATGAACAATTATGTCTGAAATGAAAACAAATACACATCAAATACCAGAATTGCTGTGAAAAAGCACATGATATTAGTCACTGCTAATATACCGAAATGTAAAATATATGTAAAAATATGTCGATTTGAATATAATGGCTGTGTCAGGTTCCAGAGTTGTTAAAGTTTATCACATTCAGTGTTATTCATCAACATCCACTGCATGTCAGTTTCATCCCATCTACCAGGGAACATTCTGTCAATGTTCATTCAACGTTATCAGGTCTTTAATAATGTTCTCAAAACGGTAGCATAAAATATATTCATACATCATTCGCGGAACATTCTTGTAATGTTTGTCTAAAGTGTGTTTCGGAATGTTCAGAGAACATTCAAAAGTAACATTCCCATGTTTGAAGAATGATCAAACGGAATGTTCGTACAAACGTCTTTAAAACATGGAATGTTCACAGATTAACGTCTTCATAACTTGATATGAAACATATCTGGGACATTCAACTGCACTCACCTCTGAAACACAGCGAGGTCACTAAACGTCACCAGTCAGAACTAGAATAGATGAGAATAAATCAAATGTTAGATAACAGATTACAAAAATGGAGGAAATGATTTCAGCTCCCACATTATAAACGTGCGGGTCGCCGGGGTCACTCGGCGGTCCTGGTTAATGTCTGATCCTGTTACTGTTAAACTCAAGCACTCAAGGACATGTGGGACATTCAAGCATTCAGCGGTGGTGATCTTTCAGCATGGTGTGTGTGTGTGTGTGTGTGTGTGTGAGAAACTGTTAAGTGTGGTGGCAGATGTCCAGCATCTCTTCAGTGTGTGTGTGTGTGTGTTTACTCTAGTGCAGCCGTCAGATGACACACAGACTCATTGCTGACAAACACACATGTACAGAAATTTTATTTTCTAGGGGATTTAAACGGAGCAGGCTTTGAGGGGGGAACGTCTGCTGTGTCCTAAATACATGCTAAAGCAGCTCCATTTAAAGAGCACGCTTTCATGTTTGTGCATCTCACTGATATAATCCATCTACACTAAAGATATACAAGCTTAAGGCACAGCGAATAGGCATTGACTAACGATATCATCATCATACTGCCCCAGATGATTAATTACATTAAGAATTGCAAAAAAAAATTGTATTAGAAGTTTTCTGAAATGTTATGTTTAAATATGCAAATGATGCATACTCTAATTAAATATGCACTCATTTGCATACTAGTCACATCAGCAAGAAAGTGTAAAAACAACATTCTCTCTCAATATAAACTGATCAGGCATAACATTATGACCTAATATAGTGTTGGTCCCCATTTTGCTGACCCGTCAAGGCATGAACTCCACTAGACCCCTGAAGGTTTGCTGTGGTATCTGGCATCAAGATGTTAGCAGCAGATCCTTTAAGTCCTGTAAGTTGCGAGGAGGGGCCTCCATGGATCGGACTTGTTTGTTCAGCACATCCCACAGATGCTCGATTGGATTGAGATCTGGGGAATTTGGAGGCCGAGTCAACACCTCAAACTCATGTTGTGCTCCTCAAACCATTCCTGAAGCATTTGTGCTTTGTGTCAGGAGCATTATCCTGCTGGAAGAGCCACTGCCACCAGGGAATACCGTTTCCATGAAAGGGTGAACATGGTCAAAGGAACATCCACATGGATTTGAGCTCCAGAAGCTCGTCTGATTGATCGGACCACACGGGCCAGCCTTCACTCCCTTCACGTGCATCAATGAGCCTGAGCCGCCCATGACCCTGTGGCCGGTTCTCCAATGTTCCTTCCTTGGAGCACTTTTAATAGATCCTGACCACTGCAGACCGGGAACATCCCACAAGAGCTGCAGTTTTGGAGATGCCATCACATCTAGCCATCACAATTTGGCCCTTGTCAAACTCACTTAAATCCTTACGCTTGCCCATTTTTCCTGCTTCTAATACATCAACAGTGAGGACAAAATGTTCACTTGCTGCCTAATATATCCCACCCACTAACAGGTGTTCAATTTGGTCTATTCTGCCATATGTACAGAGATCAAAATCAGAGCAAAACTCCAGTCCATGTGGATGTAAACTATACCCTGAATAATATCAAAAGCAGCAGTCTAGATATTTAAAATGTAAAAAAAAAAATCAGTCAAAACACAGTTGATGACAGTAACAGTTGACGCAAGTAACAGAGGTGACAGTTTCACCATTTTGCCTTATAGTTTCAACGGCAGGCCAAGTCTGGCCAACCAAAAGTTTTTTTCTTGATCAGGCTAAACTCACATTTTAATGTTTATTTGAAATAACCGTTTTGAAATTGGAAGTTGTGTTACCATGGAAACTCTAAATTCTTCTAGCGGGCTCCTCCCCCTAGTGGGCGGGGTCAGGTTTCATATTACAACATTTATTTTAACTACTTCATAATCAAAACCTTTTCTAATCTTGACAAAACACATATCGTAGGCAAGGTCAGAGTTCAAGGTTCCATATTTGGCGACTGTTCTGTGATGGAAGTGATATTTGGACAGAAATGTAGTAATTTGTAACAAGAGAATGCATTAAAAAAATTAAATGTGTGTGACACCCGGTGGATATTTTTGGTACAGCGCCTAAACAAAATCTCATGGGAACTTTAATTTTGTGTGATATTAACTTGGTTAGACATGTGGCTTTGATTTTATAGTGATTTAAAAATATATATATACACTCACCTAAAGGATTATTAGGAACACCATACTAATACTGTGTTTGACCCCAATTCGCCTTCAGAACTGCCTGCATTGATTCAACAAGGTGCTGAAAGCATTCTTTAGAAATGTTGGCCCATATTGATAGGATAGCATCTTGCAGTTGATGGAGATTTGTGGGATGCACATCCAGGGCACGAAGCTCTGTTCCAACACATCCCAAAGATGCTCTATTGGGTTGAGATCTGGTGACTGTGGGGCCATTTTAGTTCAGTGAACTCATTGTCATGTTCAAGAAACCAGTTTGAAATGATCCGAGCTTTGTGACATGGTGCATTATCCTGCTGGAAGTAGCCATCAGAGGATGGGAACATGGTGGTCATAAAGGGATGGACATGGTCAGAAACAATGCTCAGGTAGGCCGTGGCATTTAAACCATGCCCAATTGGCACTAAGGGGCCTAAAGTGTGCCAAGAAAACATCCCCACACCATTACACCACCACCACCAGCCTGCACAGTGGTAACAAGGCATGATGGATCCATGTTCTCATTCTGTTTACACCAAATTCTGACTCTACCATCTGAATGTCTCAACAGAAATCGAGACTCATCAGACCAGGCAACATTTTTCCAGTCTTCAACTGTCCAATTTTGGTGAGCTTGTGCAAATTGTAGCCTCTTTTTCCTATTTGTAGTGGAGATGAGTGGTACCCGGTGGGGTCTTCATTTACATTTACATTTACGCATTTGGCAGACGCTTTTATCCAAAGTGACTTACAGTGCCCTTATTACAGGGACAATCCCCCTGGAGCAACATGGAGTAAAGTGCCTTGCTCTGGGATCGAACCAGCAACCTTCTGCGTATCAGTTCCACTGGACCACCATATTCACCATTCACCATATCCAAATCTTCTGCTGTTGTAGCCCATCCGCCTCAAGGTTGTGTGTGTTGTGGCTTCACAAATGCTTTGCTGCATACCTCGGTTGTAACGAGTGGTTATTTCAGTCAAAGTTGCTCTTCTATCAGCTTGAATCAGTCGGCCCATTCTCCTCTGACCTCTAGCATCAACAAGGCATTTTCTCCCACAGGACTGTGATACTGGATGTTTTTCCTTTTCACACCATTCTTTGTAAACCCTAGAAATGGTTGTGTGTGAAAATCCCAGTAACTGAGCAGATTGTAAAATACTCAGACCGGCCCGTCTGGCACCAACAACCATGCCACGCTCAAAATTGCTTAAATCCCCTTTCTTTCCCATTCTGACATTCAGTTTGGAGTTCAGGAGATTGTCTTGACCAGGACCACACCCCTAAATGCATTGAAGCAACTGCCATGTGATTGGTTGATTAGATAATTGCATTAATGAGAAATTGAACAGGTGTTCCTAATAATCCTTTAGGTGAGTGTATTTTATATAACATACTTTTTTTTTTACACTGAATTTAAACTTCCACAACCTTTTCATACTTTAATTTTTTGAAGTTCTTTGACTTCAGCAATAATCTGCCGAGTGTCTTCTTTAAACAAGACCAAACTTAGGTCTATATTCCAAAGCATTCTTGAATTACAGCCCTTTAAGTTTGGAAAGTGCATTTCCACGTCTTATTATCAAAACGGTGGGTGACAGTGAAGGGATTAATGGACAAAATATGTGTCCAAGATTGTTAGAAAACGAACATTAAATTTATCCTAAATTAAAGAATGACCCATTCCAGAGCAGAAATATGAGCATTGGATAAGACAGGATCACAGTTCTTTCTCTTTTTATTACTTTAAAAATCAGAAAACACCATCAACAGACAGAAATCAAATACACTGTTTTAGGGATATGAACAAACCATCAGAATATAGAAATGAATAAAACTGCAAATGGAGATTTCTGACTAATACTCAACGCCTGTATTGAAATTTTTCATGCAATAAAATAAAAATATTTTTTTTCCCCACTAGTCTGAATTATATTGGACATTTTGAACACTGCATGAAAAACCCTACTGTACTTGATGAGCTGACTGTGGTTTGGGAGTGGCGTTAGGTTTGTCCAAGTTTTGGCGATGCTGATGAATATTTCATCAGGGTTTCACTCTGAAGGCTCTCTGACGCTTCCGTTTGTAAGCCTGTAAGACTCCGCCCACTGTGTCAACCGCTGCATTATTCATGAGCATCTCTAACTTATGCGTGAACTCACTTACTCTGCCCCACCTCGACTTAAAATCACGTTTTTGGCTCTTATTAACATGATAATTGAGTATGAGTTTGGAGAAACTATTTCAAAGGACATGGGTGGTTGCCAGGGGGTCGCTAGAGAGTTGCTATGTGGTTGCTAGGTGAAAAGACACATGACTGCATGTCTCACACAACACTTAACTTTTACACTTAAAGTAATTTACTCACGCAGGTGTTTGTATAAGGCTGTGTGAACTTTATTTTTCACAACACAAAAGGAGACATTTCAAAGTTGCGTGGAATTGTTTTATGATGCATTTGCATTCTTTTTTAAAGCTTTAAGGGTGCTATTCACTGCCATTATATGGACACGCACAAACATGATTTCTGCTTATTATGTTCTGAAAATAATAATAAAATGAACTAGGTGATGACAAACTTTGATGTTGGTTTGACAATGCCATGTCTGAAGTTTAAAATAACTTCGAACAGCTTGAAGTTTGAAGGTTTTACTCAGAGAAAAATGTTACTAGAATTGTTGCTAACATGATTTAGCATTTTTGCTACTATGTTTTAGCACGCTAACATTAATTAGCATTTTGCTAGCATTATTTGGCATGATTTGCTGGCATTTTTTAGCACTCTGCTATGACATGAATTTATTTGACAAAAAGTAGCCAAAAATGCGTTTGTTAACATGTTTTAGCTGATTTGTTAGCATGAATTAGCATGTGTTTTGCTAGCATTTTTTAGCACACTGTTAGCATGAATTAGCATGCATTGTTGTTAACATGAACATGATTTAGCATTTTGCTAGCATTATTTAACATGTTGATACAGTGTTTTAACATGTTGCTAACATGTTTTAACACGCTGCTAACATTATTTAACATGTTAACATTTTAATATGTTGTTAGCATTAGTTAGCTTGTTTTGCTAACAGGTTTTAACAAGCTGCTAAAACAATTTAACATGTTGATAGCATTAGTTAACATGTTTGTTAACATGTTTAACACACTGCTATCTTTATTTAACATGTTTTAACAAGTAAACACGCTTCTAACATTTTACATGTTTTAAAGTTGTTAGCATTAATTAGCATGTTTGCTAATATGTTTTTACAAGCTGCTAACATGATTTAACATGTTGATAGCATTAGTTAACATGTTTGCTAACATGTTTTAACACACTGCTATCATTATTTAACATGTTTTAACATGAATTTGCATGTTGCTTACATGTTTTAACATGTTGCTAACATGTCTTAACATGTTGTTAACATGAATTTGCATGTTGCTAACATTATTTAACATGTTAACGTTTTAATATGTTGTTAGCATTAGTTAGCATGTTTTGCTAACATGTTTTAACAAGCTGCTATAGCGATTTAACATGTTGATAGCATTAGTTAGCATTTTGCTAACATGTTTAACACACTGCTATCTTTATTTAACATGTTTTAACATGTAAACACGCTTATAACATTATTTAACATGTTTTAATGTTGTTAGCATTAATTAGCATGTTTGCTAACATGTTTTTACAAGATGCTAACATGATTTAACATGTTGATAGGATTAGTTAACATGTTTGCTAACATGTTTTAACACACTGCTGACATTATTTAACATGTTTTAACATGTTGTTAACATAAATTTGCATGTTGCTAACATGTTTTAACATGTTGTTAACATGAATTTGCATGTTGCTAACATGTTTTAACATGCTGATAACATGATTTAACATGTTGTTAGCATTATTTAACATGTTTTAACACACTGCTATCATTATTTAACATGTTGTTAACATGAATTAGCATGTTTCCAACATGTTTTAACATGCTGATAACATGATTTAACATGTTGTTAACATGAATTTGCATGTTGCTAACATGTTTTAACACGCTGCTAACATTATTTAACATGTTAACGTTTTAATATGTTGTTAATATGTTGTTTTGAGCTGAAGGTGGATGAATTGCTGTGTGTTTCTGTATGGATGGTCTTGTGTTTGCACTCGTATTCTCCGCGGTCACAGATCCAGCTGCGCTTCTGGAGAATATTTCCACATTATGCGAAGGTGGTTTTTGTGTCCTGGCAGGAAACCCGGGAAGGAAGATCAGATTAGTAACGGATCCACATTAGGGAATCAGAGCCGCCCGACATCCCGGGGAATCTCATTCAGACAAAACAAAACACACCGGCATGCTAACGCTAGCAGAGAGCTAAAGAGATCAGGAGCTGACCAAAGGACAAACGACCATAAGAGGATCATTCATGAAGACTGAACGCGCACTACCATCTCATTACCATTAAAGTGTGTATTCATATTTAAATAGCTTTTATGTTTATCTCCAGTTTTCACTTTAGCAAGTATAATAATATTTCTATTTAGCTTTAGTTTATTTTTATTTCTAAACATTTTAGCACGCTATACTTCAACCTATTTGATTTAAATTAGCCGTCAATGCAACATTACTTTCAAGTTTTATTTCAACTTTATTATTAAATGTATTATTATTCATATTATAAATGTGCTTTAAAATTAATTCGTGCTTTTGTCATGTTATTATATTTCTCTTTTGCTTTAATTCATGTTTATTTCAGATTTTGTAATGTTAGTTATTCAACTTTATTTGAATTAGATGTAAATATTAATATTTCACCCAAGTAATTTTTTAAAGATTTATTAATTATTTTCTAATAGGCTATATTAATTCATTTCAGAAATATTAGTTTTTTTAAATATTTCTATTTTGCCTCATTTGTTCAGCTTTATTCATGTTGACATATTTTGTTTAAGTTTTTTAAGTGCAATCTTTTTTTAATGTATTAATTAATTATTCATATTTTAAATGTGATTTTGTCATTTTACAAAAATATTTCTATTTTGCTTTAATTCATATTTATTTCACTTTTGGGTTTTGTAATTTTAGTTCTTCAATTTTTTTTAAAACTAGATGTAAACATTACTATTTAAGTTGATTTTTTCAGATTGGTTAATTATTTTATATTAGGCTATATAAATACATTTCAGAAATATGAATTTATGCATTCATACTTAAAATAAGCTTTTAGTTTAAATTTCAGTTTGAATTTGTGCTTTTGTCATGTTTATTACTTTTCTTTTTTAAATATTTCTATTTGGCTTCAATTGTTCAGATTTAGTCAATTTACTTAAACTTATTTTTTAAAAGTTTTTAAAGCTTCATCTTTATTTTATTTCAGATTTATTAATGTATTCATGTTTTAAATGATTTAGTCATTTGTGCTTTTGTCATTTTTATTTATTTAAAAAAATCGAATTTGCTTCAAATTAATCTAATGTTTATTTCAGTTTTACTAATTATATTTAAATTAGTACTATCTCATTTAAGTTAAATTTTTTTATATTTATTAATTAATTTATATTATATTAATTAATTTCAGAGATATTTATTCATGCATTCATATTTCAAATGAGCTTTAGGTTTAAATTTGTGCCTTATTTTTATTTCCATTTTAGCGTTAGTCATTTTAATATTTCAACTTATAATACATTTTTAGTTGTCAATGCAACATTTCAAATTTTTTACATTAAATTTTTTCTTCTAATATTTATATATTTTTTCAGCGTTACTTTAATTATTTTAGCGTTTAAGATTTAGTCAACGCTGACTTCTTCATCACACTGCCAATAAAAACATCATGATATGCAATAGTTATGTTTGAATAAATGACAGGTATAACATCAGGGCTGTAAAGGTTTCCCAATAGAAACATCAGTTCGTTAGAAACTGCCCCGCGGGGTAATTAGTGCCCTGCTAACGCAGCAGTTCCTCTGAAGTTCTCATCTCTGAGCTCCTCCAATATTCATGTGTGCAGCGATTAATCATGCGGTTGGTAATGCGGTGTCACTCTGGGGGTCGTCATTGCTCTTCTCTCTCTCATTCCTGATGCTTTTAAGAGCGGATGCCATTAAAGACTCCAGCAGAGACAGAGCTTCACTCTGAAAGCACAGTCTCATACATGATATATCACATCATCCCGGGTCAGACGTGACAACCCAGTGTTTGGGTAGTTTTTGTGTTACACAGATCCTGGGTCAGACGTAACAACCCAGTGTTTGGGTAGTTTTTGTGTAACACTGATCCTGGGTCAGACGTAACAACCCAGTGTTTGGGTAGTTTTTGTGTTACACAGATCCTGGGTCAGACGTAACAACCCAGTGTTTGGGTAGTTTTAGTGTTACACAGATCCTGGGTCAGACGTAACAACCCAGTGTTTGGGTAGTTTTTGTGTTACACAGATCCAGGGTCAGGCGTAACAACCCAGTGTTTGGGTAGTTTTAGTGTAACACAGATCCTGGGTCAGACGTAACAACCCAGTGTTTGGGTAGTTTTTGTGTTACACAGATCCTGGGTCAGACGTAACAACCCAGTGTTTGGGTAGTTTTAGTGTAACACAGATCCTGGGTCAGACGTAACAACCCAGTGTTTGGGTAGTTTTTGTGTTACACAGATCCAGGGTCAGGCGTAACAACCCAGTGTTTGGGTAGTTTTTGTGTTACACAGATCCTGGGTCAGACGTAACAACCCAGTGTTTGGGTAGTTTTAGTGTTACACAGATCCTGGGTCAGACGTAACAACCCAGTGTTTGGGTAGTTTTTGTGTAACACAGATCAGAAGGGTATTTCATAATTAATAACCGATTTGTTTTGCAATTAAAAAAAAAGTAAAATGCAATAATGAGCGTAACGGCCGCATTGATTCTCTGTGTGCAGGAGGAGGAGATCCCGGAGCTGGAGATCGATATCGATGAACTTCTGGAGCTGACAGATGAAGAGCAGAGATCCAGACTGCATGTACGGCACATTCACTTCATCTGCTTTAAAATAAACATTGACATCCACAGAATCTTTCCATTCCACAAAGTGAAAAGGGTCCTTTACATTTTTAAAATGTTCTTTGGGGAAAGGAAACGGTTCTTCTATAACATGGCTGTGAAACCCCCACTGGAAGCTTTAGTTCAGTGTGCAGCAGAACACAAATAACCAATGCATGGAGAAAGTGCAGAGAAGAAGTGCATCCATGACTGTGCATGTGAACAGATCTTGTTTCTGCTGTTCTGTGTTTTAACAGGAGCTTTTGCAAGAATGTGGAAAGCCAAAGGAGGTAAGACCAGCACTCTAAGACATTACAAACAGCACCAACACTTCCAGTTATTAACCAGTTATTCATGCTTTACAGTAACTCAAGTCAGCTTTATTTCTGTAGCAGCTTCACAGTGAGAAACCACTGAATAACATCATCAATGCTGCATTTATGGATGCTTAAATATGGCTCAGTATGTCATAATTTTGACTTTTTATATCAAATATGACTTAGTATCTCGTAATTATGACTTAGTATATCATATTTTGGACGTTACATCTCATTATTGGATGTAAAATAATATAAAATAAAATATTTAAAAAGTAAAATAAAATAAGAAATAAATAAATAAATAAATAGATAAAATAATAAAAATAAAGAAAAGTAAAAATAAAACAATTAAGTTAAGAAGAAAAGGAAATAATATAAAAGTAAAGTAAAATAAATATGATAAAATAAAATAATAAAAAGTTAAGTAAAATAAAACAATAAAATAAAAGCAAAATAATAGAAACGACAATAAAATAATGTGTGTGTGAGTGAGTGTGTGAGTGAGTGTGTGTGAGTGTGTGTGTGAGAGAGTGCGTGTGTGAGTGAGTGTGTGTGAGTGTGTGTGTGTGAGTGAGTGCGTGAGTGCGTGTGAGTGTGTGTGAGAGTGTGTGTGTGTGTGTGTGAGTGTGTGTGAGGGTGTGTGTGTGTGAGTGTGTGCGTGAGTGTGTGTGTGTGTGTGTGTGTGTGTGTGAGTGAGTGTGTGTGAGTGTGTGTGAGTGTGTGTGTGTGCGTGAGTGAGTGTGTGTGTGTGCATGAGTGTGTGTGAGTGAGTGTGTGTGAGTGTGTGTGTGTGTGTGTGTGAGTGGGTGGTGAGTGAGGAGTGAGTGAGTGCGTGTGTGAGTGAGTGTGTGTGAGTGTGTGTGTGTGTGAGAGAGTGCGTGTGTGAGTGAGTGTGTGTGAGTGTGTGTGTGAGTGAGTGAGTGAGTGCGTGCGTGAGTGTGTGTGAGTGTGTGAGTGTGTGTGTGAGTGTGTGTGTGAGTGAGTGAGTGAGTGCGTGTGAGTGAGTGAGTGAGTGAGTGCGTGTGAGTGTGTGTGAGTGTGTGTGAGTGAGTGTGTGTGAGTGTGTGAGTGAGTGTGTGTGAGTGTGTGTGTGTGTGTGAGTGAGTGAGGAGTGCGTGCGTGCGTGAGTGTGTGTGAGTGTGTGTGAGTGAGTGTGTGTGAGTGTGTGTGTGAGTGAGTGTGTGAGTGTGTGTGTGAGTGAGTGTGAGTGAGTGAGTGTGTGTGAGTGAGTGCATGAGTGTGTGTGAGTGAGTGAGTGAGTGAGTGTGTGTGTGTGCATGAGTGTGTGTGAGTGAGTGAGTGTGAGTGTGTGTGAGTGAGTGTGAGTGAGGAGTGTGTGTGAGTGAGTGCATGAGTGTGTGTGGTGAGTGAGTGAGTGAGTGTGGTGGAGTGAGTGAGTGTGTGTGTGTGCATGAGTGTGTGTGAGTGAGTGAGTGTGTGTGAGTGTGTGTGTGAGTGAGTGAGTGCGTGCGTGCGTGAGTGTGTGTGAGTGAGTGAGTGTGAGTGAGTGAGTGTGTGAGTGAGTGCATGAGTGTGTGTGAGTGAGTGAGTGAGTGTGTGTGTGTGCATGAGTGTGTGTGAGTGAGTGAGTGAGTGCGTGTGTGAGTGTGTGTGAGTGAGTGTGTGTGCGTGAGTGAGTGTGTGTGTGTGCATGAGTGTGTGTGAGTGAGTGCGTGTGTGAGTGTGTGTGAGTGAGTGTGTGTGCGTGATTGATTGAGTGTGTGTGTGTGCATGAGTGTGTGTGAGTGAGTGAGTGCGTGTGTGAGTGTGTGTGAGTGTGTGTGTGTGCATGAGTGTGTGTGAGTGAGTGAGTGAGTGGGTGTGTGAGTGTGTGTGTGTGCGTGAGTGTGTGTGTGTGCATGAGTGTGTGTGAGTGAGTGTGTGTGAGTGAGTGTGTGTGTGAGTGTGTGTGAGTGTGTGTGTGTGAGTGAGTGCGTGTGTGAGTGTGTGTGAGTGAGTGTGTGTGAGTGAGTGTGTGCGTGAGTGAGTGAGTGTGTGTGTGTGCATGAGTGTGTGTGAGTGAGTGAGTGAGTGAGTGCGTGTGTGAGTGTGTGTGTGCATGAGTGTGTGTGAGTGAGTGAGTGAGTGAGTGAGTGGTGTGTGAGTGTGTGAGTGTGTGTGTGCATGAGTGTGTGTGAGTGAGTGAGTGAGTGAGTGAGTGGGTGTGTGAGTGTGTGTGTGTGCGTGAGTGTGTGTGTGTGCATGAGTGTGTGTGAGTGAGTGTGTGTGAGTGAGTGTGTGTGTGTGAGTGTGTGTGAGTGTGTGTGTGTGAGTGAGTGCGTGTGTGAGTGTGTGTGTGTGAGTGTGTGTGAGTGAGTGTGTGTGCGTGAGTGAGTGAGTGTGTGTGTGTGCATGAGTGTGTGTGTGAGTGAGTGAGTGAGTGAGTGCGTGTGTGAGTGTGTGTGAGTGCATGAGTGTGTGTGTGAGTGAGTGAGTGAGTGCGTGTGTGAGTGTGTGTGTGTGCATGAGTGTGTGTGAGTGAGTGAGTGAGTGGGTGTGTGAGTGTGTGTGTGTGTGTGTGTGGGCTGAAGGACAAACACTGGTCAGTTCTACATTTTTATGTCATAGTTATGACCAACTGTAGTACTTCATAATTGTGACTTTTTGTGAATTCATAATTCTGATTTACAAAAGCATTATTGGAAATGTGGAAAAGTGGAAATGGCCTTTAGTTGGTAATTCCGTGATGTTCAATATAGACAAAAATTCCCGCTAAAAGTAGAAAAGCACCTGTAAAGAGCAGTTTACTGTTAGCCTACATTAGCACTGCTGACCGCTGTGATCTGAACTCCACAGGACTTTATCAACGGGCTGCTCTATCGGATGAAGGGACTTCGGAAGATGTCAGGATCTCTGAAGAAATAGTATTAGGTCAAAGTCTGGATTTTCCTGATGACGTGAACCGCCCCTCCCCGGCAGCTCCACCCCGACAGCCCCGCCGCCTAATCTCCCAGTATGTGTAGAGCATTGAGTGTCTGTCTGTGGATGTCTCTACAGTAGAGCTATAATAATTCACTGCACACACGGATCAATGACGGAAGTGTTTTTGACCACTAATAATTCTGTACAGTGTCTCCTAGCAAAAGTACAGTTGCATTGCAGATTGCATATTATTCCTCGAAGATGTTTTTGTTTTTTTGTGACATGTACATTTTGTTCCCTATTTATATATATTTTGTTCTGACATGTGTTGTATGTAACAATAAACAATTTGAAGATTTTAGAATAAGAGCATATACATTCAGTTCTTGATAATAAATCAAGAATCCAGGATTTCTGATTTCAGTTCTCCACTTTAAAACTGCACAGCTCTATTAATACTGTGACGTAAGTGCGGAATATTCTGGGTTTAAATTTTGCAAATTAACTTACAATGGAGGTTTATGGGGTCCGTTAACAATACTACAAATAAACGATCGATTAATATATCTATAATCATGCTTTCAAACACAATAACACACGTTTGCATGATACCCTTCAGTTCATTAAAGGGCACCTATTATGCCTCTTTTTACAGAATGTAATATACAGTGAGGAAAATAATTATTTGAACACCCTGATATTTTGCAAGTTCTCCCACTTGGAAATCATGGAGGGGTCTGAAATTGTCTTTAAAATGTCCACCTCCACTCCATTTATTATCCTAAATTAGATGCACCTGTTTGAGGTCGTTAGCTGCATAAAGACACTTGTCCACCCCATACAATCAGTAAGAATCCAACTACTAACATGGCTAAGACCAAAGAGCTGACAAAGACACTAGAGACAAAATTGTACACCTCCACAAGGCTGGAAAGGGCTACGAGGAAATTGCCAAACATCTTGGTGAAAAAAGGTCCACTGTTGGAGCAATCATTAGAAAATGGAAGAAGCTAAACATGACTGTCAATCTCCCTCGGACTGGGGCTCCATGCAAGATCTCACCTCGTGGGGTCTCAATGATCCTAAGAAAGGTGAGAAATCAGCCCAGAACTACACGGGAGGAGCTGGTCAATGACTTGAAAAGAGCTGGGACCACCGTTTCCAATGTTGGTAATACTCTAAGACGTCATGGTTTGAAATCATGCATGGCACGGAAGGGTCCCCTGCTTAAACCAGCACGTGTCCAGGCACGTCTTAAATTTTCCAATGACCATTTGGATGATCCAGAGGAGTCATGGGAGAAAGTCATGTGGTCAGATGAGACCAAAATATAACTTTTTGGTCATAATTCCACTAAACGTGTTTGGAGGAAGAAGAATGATGAGTACCAAACCCTAAGGACACCATCCCTACTGTGAGTGTGTGTGTGTGTGTGTGTGTGTGTGTGTGTGTGCGTGAGTGAGTGTGAGTGTGTGTGAGTGTGTGTGTGTGAGTGTGTGTGTGAGTGGTGTGAGTGTGTGTGTGTGTGTGAGTGTGTGGGTGAGTGTGAGTGTGTGTGTGTGTGAGTGTGTGTGTGAGTGTGTGTGTGTGAGTGTGTGTGTGGAGTGTGTGTGTTGTGTGTGTGTGCGTGTGTGTCTGCTCTGTGTTTCTCAGCGACAGGCCAGAAACCTGACTGATCTAGAGAAGATCTGTGTGGAGGAGTGGGCCAAAATCCCTCCTGCAGTGTGTGCAAACCTGGGGAAAAACTACAGGAGACGTTTGACCTCTGTAATTGCAAACAAACGCTACTGTACCAAATATTAACATTGATTTTCTCAGGTGTTCAAATACTTATTTGCAGCTGTATCATACAAATAAATAGTTAAAAAATCATACATTGTGATTTCTGGATTTTTTTAGATTATGTCTCTCACAGCGGACATGCACCTACGATGGCAATTTCAGACACCTCCATGATTTCCACGTGGGAGAACTTGCAAAATAGTAGGGTGTTCAAATACTTATTTTCCTCACTGTAAGTCTCAGGTGTCCCCAGAGTTTGCCTGTGAAGTTTCAGATCAAAATTCCTAACAGATCATTTAATATACCATTTTGAAAATGGCAATTTTGGGGTTGAAGAAAAATGAGCTGTTCTGTGCGTGGCTCCTTTAATGCAAATGAGCTTCTGCTCCCCACCCGAGAGGGCGGAGCCTACACAGCTCATTCACAGCAGTGAACACGCCAATGAAAACTGAACCATGAGATCTGTGTGTTTTAATGATCATCTCTATCTCAGACACGCTCATGTGACATTGCAGTTCTTCATCATCATGAAATATTATCATCTGCATGCGTTTTAAAGCCTTATCGCTCTTGACTTACACACACACACACACACACACACATGCTCCTGTCGCATGCTCACAGAGCTGATGTCAGCACATCCGTGAGTAGTCATTAAACTAGACTAGTTCTCTATCAAACAACAGAAGATAAACAGAGATTCACTCACTGCTCTTGACTGACTGAACTTTAGCTTTAATAAGAACACATCTCTTGAATGCTGCTGTTAATGCTCTGGAGGAGATAAACATGGCGGACTGTGAACAGCTCAGCTCTCTGAGGGAGGGGTCTGTGCTAGTATGTCAGTGTCCATCAACATGTGTGGGCGGGGCCTCTGCAGTGTGACATCACACTGCAGGAATCTGGAAACGGCTTGTTCTGAGACATTGCTTAAGATTTATGGGGATAAAAAAAAAAGGAGTGGGTGGATTTTTACCATTATGGGGTGGTTGTGTACACACACTGCCAACACACATTTATGTTCAAACACCTTATAAAAGGGAATTTGGCATAATAGGTGCCCTTTAATATAATGTGTATTTTTAGTTACCATATCCGCATATTGCCTTTGGTGATTAACATGTCACAGATTAACCCAGAATATTCCCTTAAATGTACATTTATATTTGATTAAAGCTTTTAAATTACTTTGACAGTTTGAATAATATGATCATATTCAACACGTGGAACACAAAGCACAGAGCGCATGAGGCCAGGAATATAAAGCACAATATAATAACACACCAGTGAACACTAGCCGGGACGCGGGCAGTAAAAGTTCAGATGCCGTTGAAGGTTAACTTGTGGGTTTATTGAGTGAGCTCAGCGTTCACTGGGGTGATGATGATGAAGATCAGGAGCGCTGGTCAAACCACAGAGATATATGCTCAACATGACACGAATACAAGAAAAGTACAATTATTAAAGTCAAATAATATGAAAATAAAATAATAAAATAACAATAAAATTAAATAAGAAATAAATTGATCAAATAATAAATGTAAAATAAAAAACTAAATAAAAGCTAAACAATAAGTTTAACAATTAAAAGTAAAATAAAATAGGAAATTAATATTTAAAATAATACAATTAAAGAAAAGTAAAAGCAAAATAATAAAATAAAAGTAAAATAAAATCCCATAAAATAAAACCAAAATAATTAAATTAAATAAATAATAATGTAAAAGAAAATAATCAAATACAAGTCAAATAAAATACAAAATAAAATAAATTTTAGATAGATAGATAAAATAATAAAATTGAAGTAAAGTAAAATAAAAAAATAAATAAAAGCAAAGCAAAACAATTAAAGATAAAAATTATAAAACAAAAATGAAATAAGAAACAAATAAGATTCAATAAAAATGACAAATAAAGCCAAATACAATAAAACCAAAATAAATAAAATAAATAAATAATAACATAAAAGAAAATAATGCAAATCAAGTCAAAAATAATAAAAGTAAAAACCGTGACTAAAGGTTTAGTTCACGACTGTCCTTGTGTGTGTGTGTGTGTGTGTGTGTGTGTGTGTGTGTGAGTGTGTAAGTACAGAATGTGTGGGCTGAAGGACGAACACTGGTCTATTGTGCGCGCACACACACACACACACACACACACACACACACACACACACACACACACACACACACACACACACACACACACACACACACACACACACACACACACACACACACACACACACACAGTTAATGAGGTCATAAAGTGATAACACTTGAAACCAGCTGACAAGCTGATAAAAGCTGAAAAAAACCTGTGTGTGTATAAGTGTGTGTGTGTAACACAAAATATAACACAAAAGACACTTTTATCCATGTATTTTTATTGAGTTTAGTTTGTTATCTGTGTCAGTGTTCACTGCCAATGATTGAGAGACAAATCTAAAGCACAACACAGGACATCATAACCCACGACAGGGCGTCAGCAATGCACTGGACTTCCTGTCATGTGACCCTCCATACGGTCCGTTCATTATTCACGACATCAAAGGGAAGACGCGACGTAAAGAGCTGCACATGACCGGCTGATCCAGTTTCACACAAACACACACTCATTCATTCCACCAACAGTCTAAGGCTGTGTGTGTGTGTGTGTGTGTGTGTCCAAACATAAGCAACATTATGATTTTCTGCTGGCTATCGGAGAGCTCTAGTTCAAAAGCATGTAGAGGTAAATATGATAATCACCTAATATATATATATATCTCTATAGAGAGAGAGAGGGGTTCATGTTTTCTTCTTGCCTTTCTTCGGGGCCGTGTATGTACACGTGCGATGCTGTTTCCTGTCATATTTGTCGTGGCCTTCCCTGTGGCAGAATCAAAGGAAAATATGGCACAGATTAATATTGCAAGATCAGTATGTCAATATGAAGCACACGCGCTCGGCGAGATCTGTGAATGTTCAACTCAAAACATCACATCTGGACAGTTATTATGACTGGCATGTCATAAACAAGAATCATAATTATGTCATAAAAAGTGACAATTATTGATAAGATTATGACACAAAATGAAATAAATATGACTTTTGAGCTTATGTCGTAATTATGACTTGTTAGGCCATATTTATGAGTTGTTTTTATTTCATAATTATGCATTTTTATCTCATAATTTACTGTCATAATTATATGACTTTTTAGGTCATCATTTCGACTTTTATTTCATAGTTATGCTTTTTTAATCTCATAATTATGATTTTGTATGTCAGAATTGTGACTTTCTGTCCAATAATTATGACTTGTATGTCATAATTCATAAAAGAAAAAAAATCATGCTTTGGTAAATCATAATTATGCCATAAAGAGAATTATGTCATAGGAAGTTACATAATTACTGATAGATTCAAAGTCATAGTTATGACTATTACGCCTTTTTAGGTCATCGTTTCAACTTTTTCATATTTATGACTTGTTTATTATTTCATAATTTAGATTTTTTTAACATAAAATTCTTATGACAGTATGTCAAATGGAGAAAAAAAATCATGCTTTGGTAAATAATAATTCCAAAAATATTGATGTCGTAAAAAGTCAATATTTTGAGATACTAAACCATAATTATAACAAAAAGTCAAATATCTTTTATAGGTCATCATTTTCTATTTTATTTAATCATTTTGCCTTTCTATCCCAATAATTATGACTGGTATGTCATAGAAGGGGTGGAAAATCATGCTTTGAAAAATCATAATTATGTCATAAAAATCTAAATGATAAGATTACAAGTCATAATTATGACTTTTTAGGTCATCATTTATTCATAGTTATGCTTTTCTTCCTCATAATCATATCTCAATCATATCTTTGTATGTCAGAATTTTGACTTTCCATCTAATAATTATGACTTGTATGTCAATTCATAAATGAATCATGCTTTGGTAAATCATAATTATGTCATAAAAAGTGACAATTATTGAGCTTATGCCATAATTATGACTTGTTAGGTCTTAATTTCAACTTTTTCATATGTATGACTTTTTTATCTCATAATTATGAAAAATATTTATGTTGTTAAATATTGAGATACTAAGCCATAATTATAATTATATATAAGTCATAACTGACTTTTTGGTAATCATTTTCACTTTTATTTTATAATTACGCCTTTTTTTTCTCATAATTATGTCTGGTATGTCATAAAGGGGGAACAAAATCATAATTATGTCATAAAAGTCAAAATGATAAGATTCTAAGTCATAATTATGACTTTTTAGGTCCTCATTTTGACTTTTTATTTCATATGTATGTGTTTTTCCTCTCATAATAATGACTTTGTATGTCAGAATTGTGACTTTCTATCCAATAATTACACACACACACACACACACACACACACACACACAGCTTTGGTAAATCATAATTATGATTGGTATGTCATAAAGGGAAAAAAAAAATCAGGCTTTGGTAAATTATGTAAAAAATAACTGTCATAAAAGTCACAATTATAAGATTCTAAGTTATAATTATGACATAAAAAGTCGTATTTATGGCTTATTAATTTATGACTTTTTAGGTCATAATTATGACTTTTGATTTCACATCTCATGACATTCAAATTAATAATTCTGCGATTAAAAAAGCATAATGATTAAATAAAAAGGTCGAAATGATGACCTAAAAAGTCATAATAACAACAATTACAAAAAGTCGTAATTTTTCATAATTTTGGCTTATCATCTCATAATTATGCCTTTTGATTTCATAATTTTGACTTTTCATCTCTTAACTATTCCATAATTTCAGCTTTTTATACCATAGGCATGACTTTTTATCTCATAATTTTGCCTTTTGATTTCACAATTGTTGTGACTTTTCAGGTCATGATTATAACAATCGATCTTGTTATCTTGCTACTTTTTATGTCACAAGTATGAGTTTTGGTAACACTTTACAATAAGGTTGTATTAGTTAATGCATTAGTTAACATGAACTAATGATGAACTGCACTTATGAAGCATTTATTTATCTTTGCTCATGTTAATTTCAACATTTACTAATGCATCAATAAAATCTTGTTAACATTAGTTAATGCACTGTGAACTAACATGAACAGCTGGATTTATATTAACTAACGTTTACAAAGATTAACTAATGCTGAACAGAAGTGTTGTTCATGGTTAGTTCATGTTAACTAATACAACCTTATTGTAAAGTGTTACCGACTTTTTATAATCATAATTTTCCCGTTTCGACTTTAAGTCATAATTTTTTGCCTTTTTAACCCATTACTATGAAAATGATCCTGATATTATGACTTAGTATTCCATAAGTTCACCTTTTTATCTCATAACTATGACTTCCATACAGTACTGAGCGCTTGTGTGTGAGTGATGTGCAGAAGTGAAGCGTGAACACACTGAACGTGCCTGAAGCAGCGGGCGCAGTACAGATCCCGCTCACACGTGTGGCACCGGATGGTGGCGTCCCGGTTACAGATGCAGCACCACGGCAGCTCTTCATCATCGTCCTCATCGCTGTCTTCATCATTACAGCGCTGGATCTGAGAGGCAGCGGCCGGCAGACGGGACTTAGACCGCTGAGACGAGACCTTCCACGCAAATCAACACAATAATGCACATTTCAGACTCCAGAACTACATTAGGAACCTTTCAAATTCACAAACAGTACAGGTGTGAGGCGTGAATGGGTGAGTACCTTCTCTCTGTTCATGGGGCCGCTGAGCTCCGGTGGGATGTTGAAGCCGCTGGCCTCGTCTAGAGCCGCCTCCTCTGATAGCTGACACAAACACACACCACAGCTTCACATCACCTCTGAACAGCGGCCTCTGGTGGTCATTATGGGATGTGCCACAGATGGATGATGTCCTTTTAGTTGTATTAATACTTTGAATTAGCTTTTAATTTGATAATTTTAATTTTGTTTAATATTTAGTCATTTCGTTGTGTGGTTTTATCATTTTATTATTATTATTTTTATATATTGTTATTTAGGTTTAACAAAAATGTATTTCAGTTTTAGTTATGTCATGTCATGTTAAATATATTTAAAAATAATAATAATTGCACTGTGCTTTTTTCATTTTATTATTAATTGTATTATTATTTTTTCAAATATTACTATTTATTTTTATTTCAGTTTTAGTTAAAAAAAAATTGTGATTTCGTAATGTGCTTTTGTCCTTCTTTTATTATTCATTTCTATTTAGGTTTAAATGTATTTATGTCAAAAATGTTTCTTTTTTTATTTTAGTTATTTTTCGGTTTTGAAGTTAAATTTAGTTTATTTTTTAGTTTAAACCATTTTAAAATAAATTGTGCCATTTTATTATCAATTGCTATTTAGGTTTAAATGTATTTATGTCAAAAATATTTATGTTGTAAAAGGTCAAAATTTTGGGATACTAAGCCATAATAATAACAAAAAGTCATAATTATGACAGTATGTCAAAGGGAAGAAAAAAAATCATGCTTTAGTAAATCATAATTATTTCAAAAGTATTTATGTCGTAAAAAGCCTAAATTTTGATAATTATATCTAAGTCATAACTGACTTTTTGGTAATCATTTTCACTTTCATTTTTTATAATTATGCTTTCCATCTCATTATTATGACTGGCTTTTTGACGTATGACGCGATGACGTCATCAACAACCGCGGCTAACGAAGACGATCCAAACTAAGGATAATAGGAGTATTTGCTGCATCGCATGTTTTGATCTGGACATCGATGACATATTACAGTGTCGTTTGGTGCTCACAGACATGTGAAAATAGTCTCATTTCGAAGAAAACAACCTAAGGAACGAGCTAAGGCTATTAGCTCCACACGGAGGTAGTGATCCGATCAGGAATATGACTCATGTGTTTGCTTGTTCAAAGGAGTCGTTTCCATCTTTATGAATCTTTTCATAATAACGTTACTGTAACGTGTTGGATCGGTGAAATAAACAGCAAAGTGATATTATTGAGAGTGAGAGCTTTCATTTGATATATTTGGTGAGTGTCTCGGGGGGGTCGAATTCAGACCGTATTATCTTCTTCTGTGTAACATAAATGCAAAACCATATATGTCCATTTTTGTGCTGCACAGCTTATAGATTTTTTTAAATGATTATGATGCTGCAATATTGGACCAGAGTTGGAATATTGGGGGCAGAGTTGAAGATGTAATTAATGAGGTCAAAGATTAAATCAAAAGTCGTCTGAAGTAGAATAGCATGGGAATGATGCAGTGATCAAAACCAGAGCGTTTTGAGCTTCTTTGTCTATATTCTAGCTCTTCTCACGCTCAAATCGCTTTTAGCCATTCATACCTATTTGAGAAGGCTGTTAGGACTTTAATAAATGTGACAGACCTTCTTCATCACCCTGCTGATGGCCTCTTCCTCGGTCTCCTCATCACTGTCCGGCTGCTGGAAATCAGACAGTCTGACTGAACACACACACACACACACACACACACACACACACACACACACACACACACACACACACACACACACACACACAGCTGTATTATGCATCTATTTAAAGCATCATCCGCAATCCACTTAACTTCTGTTATCCAAGATATCTAAGCCTGCAATGATTGCGTTATCAGAAAAAGTGAGAGAAAGTTGTGTTGAGAATATGAAATGTATAATGCACTAATTAATCGTTCACATTAAGATAAAGTGCATGTATTTAAGTCGGCATAGAATCAAAACTGAACATTAATTTTTATAAATGCATGTCACCGATCTTATTGTGAATGATTCATCCATGCAGTTCTTTTTTTTCATTAAAATGTTTATTTACTTTAATTTCTTTTTTTGACCAATCTTTAATCCAAATGTAATAACCTGCTTTTTATAAGTGCTTATTATAAATGATTTATCTGTGCACATCATTATTTTGATGTCCTACATTTGTTATATTTCACTCGAATTTCATTTTGATGATGATTACTGATCTGACATCAGTGCAATCTCATTCACTATAGTTCAACTTAAAGGGTTACTTCAGCGATTAGCATTAAAGGGTTACTTCAGCGATTAGCATTAAAGGGTTACTTCAGCGATTAGCATTAAAGGGTTACTTCAGCGATTAGCATTAAAGGGTTACTTCAGCGATTAGCATTAAAGGGTTACTTCAGCGATTAGCATTAAAGGGTTACTTCAGCGATTAGCATTAAAGGGTTACTTCAGCGATTAGCATTAAGCTTTGTATCAGTAGAAACCCAGGAGTATATTCAAATTATCGTACTTTCCCCCCTCATATGACCCTGAGACGAGAGAATTATGCATTTTATTTCTGGAAAAATTCCTCCGATGACGCAAATATCGTCATTTTGCGTCATCGGAGGAGTTTTTGTCCAGAGGCTGAAGACTACAGCCAGCAGGAGGCGCTATTCCCACATGTTTTCAACATCACACTCACAGCACTCGGCTCGGGAGCCGCGGAGATTCATGTAAACGAGCGGTGGAGAGCAAAGTGAGTGTTTCAACTTATCAAATGAACTTCCTATGAAAGTTAAGCTTCCAAAGACATGAACTGAACACGTGCCAGACTGATCACGCGCTGTGAATGAATCCCGCGATTACCTCCGCTCATGTGATGAATGTAATCCGATCCTGCTGCGTTTGTGCCGTGACACTCAATCGGCTCACTCGCATTATATCGAACAGACACGTTCAGTTTTTAATTGTAGTGTCTCTAACTGAACTGATTTTTTAAAAATGAACGCGGTGGGCAAGTGATCCAGTAATCCAGTAGCCGACTAGCCGTGCCTAGAGTAGGGCAGTGAAGCAGTGCATTCTGGGAATTGTTGTCTTTCATCCCCATTAGACAAAAATACATTTTCTGTGTTTTCTCAGTCTAGAAGGCACCAAATTCAAAAATAATTTCACATTTCTACTACATTAATGACCCAGTTTAAATACAGATTCATCTTCCCAGCGCTGAAGTACCCCTTTAAGCTTTGCATCAGTAGAAACCCAGGAGTATATTCGAATTATGATACTTTTCCCCTTATATCCCCCTGAGACGAGAGAATTATGCATTTTATTACTGGAAAAAAATCCTCAGATGATGCAAATATCTTCATTTTGCGTCATCGGAGGATTTTTTGGCCAGAGCCTAAAGACTACAGCCAGCAGTGGGCGCTATTTCTGCATGTTTTCAACCTGCACAAAGGGGAGGGATCTCACTCACAGAATGTAAATGCGCACGGCTCGGCCTTGGGCATTCATAACGGAGCAGTGCAGAGAAAAGTGAGTTTCAACTTTTCAATGAATCCTATGAAAGTTAAGCTTCCATATGCGATCTGAAAACGCACCAGACTGGACATGCGCTGTAAATGAATGTGCTTCCTCATAATATAGTCCCAAGTTAATCTCTGCCTAGGAAATCACCTAGTCTTAATCTGCATTGCTATTTGTACTAGTTGTGAATACGCAGGCCAAAAGAAGTAATTAGGTGGGTTTTTTTTTTTTTTTTTGATCACTTTTACATTAGCTGGCAACATAGGATTCCATTCATTATGCTAACTGAAGCTAGTTAATGAATACACACTGCCACAAACAAAAATGCATTTGCCCACATATCTAAATGTAGGAAAGAAGTTGAATAAGCCCTATTTCTAAAAACGCTGGAGTGTTCCTTTAAGGGTAAGAAAAATATTTAAAACGAGAGTCATTTATTCTCACCGAAGCTTACACTACATCATGTCATACATGGGGTCAGTGGTCACCCAATTCGACAAATAATACAGGTCCTTCTCAAAAATTTGCATATTGTGATAAAAGTTCATTATTTTCCATAATGATCAAAATTAAACTTTCATATATTTTAGATTCATTGCACACCAACTGAAATATTTCAGGTCTTTCATTGTTTTAATACTGATGATTTTGGCATACAGCTCATGAAAACCCAAAATTCCTATCTCAAAAAATTAGCATATGATGAAAAGGTTTTCTAAACGAGCTATTAACCTAATCATCTGAATCAACTCATTAACTCTAAACACCTGCAAAAGATTCCTGAGGCTTTTAAAAACTCCCAGCCTGGTTCATTACTCAAAACCGCAATCATGGGTAAGACTGCTGACCTGACTGCTGTCAGAAGGCCATCATTGACACCCTCAAGCGAGAGGGTAAGACACAGAAAGACATTTCTGAACCAATAGGCTGTTCCCAGAGTGCTGTATCAAGGCACCTCAGTGGGAAGTCTGTGGGAAGGAAAAGTGTGGCACTGCTGAGAAGAGAGGTGACCGGACCCTGAGGAAGATTGTGGAGAAGGACCGATTCCAGACCTTGGGGACCTGCGGAAGCAGTGGACTGAGTCTGGGTAGAAACATCCAGAGCCACCGTGCACAGGCGTGTGTAGGAAATGGGCTACAGGTGCCGCATTCCCAGGTCAAGCCACTTTTAAACCAGAAACAGCGGCAGAAGCGCCTGACCTTGGCTACAGAGAAGCAGCACTGGACTGTCCTCAAATTTTGCATGTCATTCGGGAATCAAGGTGCCAGAGTCTGGAGGAAGACTGGGAGAAGGAAATGCCAAAATGCCTGAAGTCCAGTGTCAAGTACCAGTCAGTGATGGTCTGGGGTGCCATGTCAGCTGCTGGTGTTGGTCCACTGTGTTTTATCAAGGGCAGGGTCAATGCAGCTAGCTATCAGGAGATTTTGGAGCACTTCATGCTTCCATCTGCTGAAAAGCTTTATGGAGATGAAGATTTGGTTTTTCAGCATGACCTGGCACCTGCTCACAGTGCCAAAACCACTGGTAAATGGTTTACTGACCATGGTATTACGGTGCTCAATTGGCCTGCCAACTCTCCTGACCTGAACCCCATAGAGAATCTGTGGGATATTGTGAAGAGAAAGTTGAGAGACGCAAGACCCAACACTCTGGATGAGCTTAAGGCCGCTATCGAAGCATCCTGGGCCTCCATAACACCTCAGCAGTGCCACAGGCTGATCGCCTCCATGCCACGCCGCATTGAAGCAGTCATTTCTGCAAAAGGATTCCCCACCAAATATTGAGTGCATAACTGAACATAATTATTTGAAGGTTGACTTTTTTTGTATTAAAAACACTTTTCTTTTATTGGTCGGATGAAATATGCTATTTTTTTTAGATATATATTGAGAAATATTTCAGTTGGTGTGCAATGAATCTAAAATATATGAAAGTTTATTTTTTATCATTACATTATGGAAAATAATGAACTTTTATCACAATATGCTAATTTTTTTAGAAGGACCTGTACATGTACGGCCGTTACCGGAAGCCAGTGATTATACTTTATACATAAACATGGATATTTTTCTAACACAAACGCATGGCTTCACTTCAGATGGCCTTTATTATCCCCCAGAGCCGTGTGGAGCACTTTTATAATGGATAGATTGCACTTTTTTGGCCATTCACTCCCATTTTAAAGTTTGGAAGAGCCAGGATAATATTTAATAATGTAATATAACTCTGATTGTATTGGTCTGAAAGAAGAAACTCATATACACCTAGAACGGCTTGAGGGTGAGTAAATCATGGGATAACTTTCATTTTAGGGTGAACTATCTCTTTAAGAGCATCAGCCGTGAGCACTAGAGCCGGGGTGAGCGCACCTTGTTCCGGGTCCTGTCCCTGCAGAACAGCCAGTCTCATGGCCGTCTCGCGCATCTGCTCCTGGTTGTGTTTGTCTTTCTTCAGCTCCTGCATGGCCTCCTCCATCACGCGGCTCTGCTCCGCCTCCAGCTGTTTGACTGACAGCTCGCCATCATCCACGTTCTCGTTCACACCCCCTCCCTCTTGTTTATTCAGATCGTTTAACGGTTCGTCTGTATGTACACAATTGAGAAAAAGAAATCACCTTAACATGTCTGTGAGAAGCTTATTGCTTTAGAAGCTTATTAAACTCTTTTATTTAGTTTCAGTCATTTAGTCAGAGAGATAAACTACCCTCTGAAGATGGATACTGGTCATCAATAGCAACTTCCTCCGTCATTTGGGTGATCAAATCATTGGTCTGTTCTGTTTGAGTCCTGCCGTCGGGCGGCTGATGAACCTGCACACATTAAACATCCACATAAAAGCACGCTCATCACATCCAAGGTAAAAAAACAAACACTTTATTTCCTTCTAATCTCCACTGCAGCATCAGCTCTTCTCTCTCAGCGTCTGAAACGCTTCGATCAATGATTCAGTCTCTAAACCCCGCCTCTCTGAGAGCTGCTCTGCTGTGATTGGTCAGAAAGCAAACGCTCATTATCATATCTGAATCTCAGCTCTTGACACACAGTGATAGGAACAGTAACGCAGGCGTGGGTTTAATCGATCAATCTCATCAAAGTGGATTTGCTTTGGCAGCAGAAAACATGAACAACACACATAGACTGTATAAAACTATGGGCGTAGTGTCCGTGACGTCTCCCGTAGGATTCTGAAGAGCAGTTTTGAAGCGTAAAGTAGGGACGAGCTGGCCGTTGCCATATTAGCAGCGTGTCACTCCCGGATAACTGACAATGGGCAAAGAGGCGGGATGTGGGAGGAGCTGAGGTGATGACTAACAGACAGAAGACGAATGGCTACCCATCTGTCACTCAAAGTGGCCACGCCCTTAATTATGCAGAACTTTAAGGCTTTATATAAAGTAAACACATGAGTTATAAAAAAAATTCACCCCCTCTCAGTCATCATGAAGGGCAGAATTAACCATATAGACCAAAACCACAATTTGTACCAGACTGTAAACATGTTTTATTCTGCTGTAAAGTTGGGCATTTTAACATGAGCTCAATGAGATTCTCAGTCTCTAGTGGCCAGTCGATGAACTGCAGTTTAAGTCACTTCCGTTTCGGCTTCAACAGAAACTGAGGGAGGTGCCGCTTGACAACGCCAAATCAAACTCTTCCAGTCTCTGATACAACTAGTGTTTGAGGGCGGGGCTAAGAGACGCAGTTCAACGGCAGCCAATCGGGTGACATTATGCAAATGAGCCAAA